>CAEFZX010020801.1:0-11942 GCA_903066825.1 Alfaro cultratus | reverse complement strand
AAAAGAATTTTATATATATATAAAATTCTATATATATATATATATATATATATATATATATATATATATATATATGTATGAGGTATATATGACAGGCCATAAACCTCAGGCCTGTTGGAATATATACATTCCAACAGGCCTGAGGTTTATGGTTTTCAAACTTGTCAACATAATTTTGCCATTTTCAAAGACTCTTTAAACTGTTTGACCCAAGGTTTTATCTAGAGTTAAAACTTCAAGTACAGTTTATCATAGGACTTAAACATTGTTCAGAGTCTCAGATTTTTTATTTTTATTTTTTACATTAAGCTGTGGTACAGTAGCTGTTTGAAATCAGTCAATCGATGAGGTGATTGACAAGGAGGGCATTAGGTATGCGCCAAGGAAATCTGCAGGGTCATCGGGTCATTAACATATTGCACAAATGTGTCGATCAACCCTGCGTGGCTTTACCCTTTTCATCCACCGATGGATCTGTCTTCATTTGTGTCTGCACACAAAGGTCTGGGTTGCCTTTAAAATGATCCTGAAAGGTCAAACACTTCATCGTCTTCTATCAGTGGGAGAGAAAGATGGGTGGTGAAGAGAAATGCTTTGAATATTGCACCTCAGCATGCATAAGCTGCTGCACCACAACGGTCCCCAGGGAGAGACCAGGGTTGTCCTGAAGGTTTCTTTTAACACCCTCAGAGGATAGCATGCAAAGTCCAATTCTTTAAATTGCAGCTATGGTGGTTACATGGGATTGAGTAATAAAAGTAATCACTCTGGAAGACAAACAACCATAAGTGAAAGGGAAAATGTTTAAACATTATATATCACTTGTACTTTTTGACTCTGGCTTTTAGCTCACAATAGTTAAATTCATGTTCATGACCAAAATTGCACAAATTTGTAAGAAAAAAATTTGTCTAAGAACAGTGGCTTGGAGACGTAAAATGCTGGCATGCTATGAAAGAATTTTAAAAGTGCTCCGTTGCAAGTCCAGGTTCAGTCTGCTTGTAATTATCTACCTTGGTAAATTAGGGCAAAAACTGAAAGATGTCACTTTCAACTTTGTTCAGAAAACATTTTGTACTAACAATGGTCATAAAAAGTCAATTAAAAAAAGGAAAAGAAATCCCGTAAAAAAGACATATTGTGCAATTTTATATTTTCACATTTGGAATAATTGAGTTCAGCTGCAGGGTCAAGTTGGGTACTTTTTGTCATACTTTTATCAGAAACTACAGATGCAGATGAACCTTCAACCTCTGAATACGGCATTGACTTCATGTCTTTAACAAAACTGTGGTTCTCTGGCTACAAAGACTTTTTTTCATCAAAAATGTCTTTTAAAATTAATTATATGCAGTATAGGTTTTATGGTTCCTGACTGTATCGATATTTACAATTTCATATGACGAATTTGAATGTGCTTGTGTTTCAGCACCACTGGTGGATTCAAACTCAATTCACAGTGGGCCCGCAATGCTAATGCTGATCAGCGTGGTCTTTGTTGGTATAGCTGCATTTTTTATCTACAAATTCAAAAGGTTTGTCCGCCTGCATACAAAACTTTGCTCTAGTCTATTCTAGAACCTAATCTTTTAAATGAAACGCCTAAAAAAAATCTTTGCTGGTGTACTGTCTCCTTCAGGAAAATCCCTTGGATCCATGTGGAGACTGAAGACAGCCATGAGAAGGATCCAGAGGTGATAAGCACAGTAGGTCAAAACGATGCCATGTCCAAGGTCAAGCTAAGCGAGTTTCCGTCTCAGAAAGAACTCATGGAGAAAGAGCTGGAAGGCAGAAGCAGAGGTAATCAGTTTCAAATCTTCACAATTTGCAATTTTGTGCGGCACGCTGTACTTAAGGACTATTGGAAGAAATATCGAGATCAGCTTTTGCTTCAGTTTAAAATATATTCAAATGATGAATGTCATAAAATGAACGCATAATATAATATAACATACTATATAGTCGGGGAAGGAGTATCAATCCAATCCAGCTTTACTTATAAAGCACTTTACGTTGCCAGAAGGACCAAAGTTCTGTATATAATATATTAAAAATTTACAAAATCCCAATATTTTGGAGATCTAGTAAATCATCTTAGAAGAGAAAAAGTTGCTAATGAGACATTTCAAAAGTAGTATTCTGAATCACTACAGTGTAAATAACAAACCTCATTTTGATCTATCCTAAATGAGTTTCAAAGACTACATTTTAGAATCTAGGTTGTGACGGTTGTTACTCCGTCGTTTTTGTTCAGGCAAAATTAAATAGAGACTAATAATATCTGTGAACTACTGTGATCCATTAATCCATTAAAACAGGATTTAAAGGATGACTGTCACTGTAAGAGACTGATACCGATTAGCATTTTATTGCCCCCAAAATACACCGCTTTGCATTTGAATGCGTGTTAACAGCATTTGGTGAAGCCTGAAGCAGCTCCATTGTATCAGTCTCACTTAAATGACTCCTGTTAGAGTGATTCCAGAGTGCCCTGTATTGAAGTGCAGCACACGTCCGAGGAGCTGGAACATCTTTATCACCGTGGTGTGTCATATTTTTGCAAATTGCCCCCCAAGAGCACAGCCACAGCATCTGCAAAGAAACCCAGATATCACTGTGACAAGTTAACTTTTTGATTGCTTCGCGTGACATCTTCTGTGAAGCCTTCGAGATGGAAACTACTCAGTCCCTACACACTTACTGTGGACTGCTTGACAAAAGTAGGATTGCAGTGCTTCTGACACAGACATGTGGGCTGCAGGCCTTTTTTGTGATCACTCAGCACTTTTGGCTGTTCTTCATTTCTCAGCTGTTTCCACCTTTTCAAGTCCTTGCTGATCTAAGACAAATTAACTCATTTTAGGGTCACTAACAAAAGTGTTTATTTGCCAAAGAGCAGTAGAGCATTGGACCTTCAGGTTTTCGAATCAGCAGATCAAATTCATTTGGCCCCTCTGTTTAGAGGTGTCATTTATTTTCATCAATTTGGATTTAGTTGTCTTTATTCTGAATCTGTTTATACAAAGCATACTGTACTGTATAAATATATAGTAATATATTTTGTCATGCAATAGTTGATGCAAAACATTTTGTAATCTTGTGCATAAATTACAAAGTTTGACATTTTGAAGTCTCCAGAGGGGAAAAAAAATAAGTGGTTTAATATTTAAGTCAAATCAAGTTAGATTTATTTGAATATCACATTTTAGCAAGAGGACGATTTGAGATTCAGTATGTTTACAGTTTTTTAAAGGCCTGGTATTAACATGCGTCCTTATCAAAGTAGAGCCTGCTCATTCACACATGGCATTAACATTTCTCCAGATACTTTACTTCTAAATTTTCAAGTAGTCATCTTACATATAGCACTATCAGCAAAATGTAATCAAGGTTCTACTTTTAAATACTTTAGACGTTAACTCTAGAGAGATTTACCAAAATCACATTTTTGTTTATTATCTCAGTCTCAAAACTCTTAATCAGCTTAAATATGTAAAAAAACATGATATGAGGGAGATATTGGAATAGTTGCAACCAAATGAAAATAAAGAAAGAGATAGAAAAATATAATAAATTCACCACTACCCTTAAAATCTCTACCAGAGTGAAATCATCTGATGGTATTTTGGCAGCTGGAAGCTGCATGATACATCTTAATGACACTCATATATATAATAAATGGAGTAAGCAACCTCAGTTGGCAATTTCATCATTTTAAATGACCAACCGCAGTGTGGTTTTTAAGAACACAACTTATATAATTTATATGTTATATGTTTTCTAAGTGGGAGATGACCAAATACTCTGTTGCTTGAGGGTAGTCAGGTTACATCAGTGGGTGGTTCTTTAATGGTTGTCTTCAAATTGCTAAACTATTTCAGAATTTCAGTGTGACATTGTGTCCTCTAAAGGTTGTCTAAGAAAAAAAACCTCTAAAGCAATTCTAATGTTCAAGTGCTACTCGGACAGGACCAGATTGTTCAGAGCAAACACTGGTGTGAAGAGAGTCTGTTTGCTCATTATAGTACAAATTACTTTTCAAGCTATAATTGGAATGTCTTAATAGTTGTCAGTGCAGTTTGAACAAAAAGCAGCACATTTTAAGTTTTTTTTTTTTTTTGTTTCTTTTTGTATGTGAATGGGAATTATTTGATTTGTGCTGAGGCAAAACGACACCCCATAAACCTTGGTATTAAACTTGGTCCTTAAAAGAAAAAGCCCAATACATTTTCTCTACCTTGTGGTGGATTTTGATCTAAGTGAAAAGGCTTTCTGCCAAGGGCGACAAGGCCTGCAGGGTAGCAAGGACCAAAAAGATAAACAATGAGGCAAAAAGAAAAAAACTATCAGATGCACCTCAATAAGTTTTTGTTTTGCCTATTTGCATATCAAGGTGTGCAACAATATTGATGCACATGATAGCTAGGTAATGATATTGAAGTTAGTATGTATTAAATTAAATTGGATATGTTAGTGTTTTGCAAGGAGTCTAGAATGCATTAATCATTTCTCGTTTGGTTGTGAGTGGGCCAGCGGAAAGAGAGGTAAAAAATTCAATGTCCTGTCAAAAATATTTAGAACACACCCAATTGCAATAACACCAAATGGAGAGAAGGCAAAACCAAACCCATTGACAAACTAAACTTGTTAAGGAGCGAGCTACAGTTATTTAAGCCAACATACTGTACATACAGTACTAAACCTGGATTTACTTGTTTTATTTTTAAAGTGTTAAAATGTCTTCTCTGAAAATAAGGAAGGAAGTAAACAATTTTCAAATCAGGATTAGTTCCTGTTCAAATGAACTGTTTTTATAAATTTTCTAAAATAGCTAAAATATATTCTTCAAAACTGACTTCAGTTCATATATGTGAGTTATTCTTAGTGTTCTTGTTAAAAAGTTACTCATAGGTAAAAAAAAAAAAAAGTTAAACAATGTAGTAGTTAAAGAGCATTTCCAACCCAGAAGCTGTTAGAGACTGAAATCAAAGCCAAAGCCGAGTAAACATTAGGCTTACATTCATCATGCTTGTGGGAACATAACTCTAAATGAATTATGGCATTGCTCTGTAACTGCAAGCTGCAACAAAAATGAGTTATTGCAGCTTCATCAGCAATTAACTTGTGTAATCAACAACAGCCTAATACATTTATAATTACATAAATTGGTCAGAAATGATTTGAAATGACTAAGCTGAAGCATAAAAAGGCATCAGAGAAATTATTGCACCAACTATAAATGACATCATCAGTGAAATTTACATGTCTCATTAGATTTGAACTCAGTTATGTGGGCAGTATAACATTGACTATGTGTAGCCATAAACAATGATATACAGCTTTTGTCCTGCCGCTTATAAGACGAAGGTGAAGGATTCCTTTTGTGTGTCTTCTCCCTCATGGACACAAAACTATTCATAATTTGCTAGACCACATGTAGTTATTAGTGTTATAAGACATTTAATTTTTACATTTAAGTTGTACTTTTTAATTTATGCTTTAGAGAGGCCATTTGTGTGATGCCCCCCATAATTTATTCTTCTGAAAGACATTTGAAAACCTACAAAATGCTCAGATTTTCTAAATTAAAAGGCACACAATGCATCACAATGCAAAGTGAAGCATTGTGATGATTTGTAATGCACAAAGTCAAATTTATTTTAGACATATATATGTTACATATATAAGATATATGCAGCATTTTTATAACAATTGAAGGCAACTTAGTTACTTGATGGTGCTATAAAATGGCACTATGTGCCTGGAAAATGCATGATACTCCCCTTTTAATTAACTTGTAACAGAAAATGGTTTTGTTGATGCAATGTTAGGCAGAGTTTTTCATGCAGTACATGTAAACATCTGGTTTAATCTCTGAGCCATTTAAAACACACATTTGCTTACCTGACAAACTCCACACATCCGCACAAACGTCTGAATGGCCCAGCTGTTGATCCCTCTCTCGAGACTTCTGTTGTGGCAGCGTACTGTGGGGCATGCTTCATCTCACAGTCTTTGCTGCTCTTCCCCTTTAAGCCAGGACTCTGCATAAGACTTGTTTCATACTCTTAGGGCAGAAAGTGTTTTCAACAGATAACACTGTTTGTTGGTGGCTGAGGAGGGGGACGCCACTTTTCCATTTAGTAAATCTCACCCGCTGTCGTTGCGCCACTGGGTCCTTCAAGAAGGTATGGACGCCCAACCCCTCTGCCTATTTTAAAGTCTACATATTAATTAGGCATGCTTTCAATAGAAGGGCCTTCTGAGGTCAGGAAATCCTGAGGCGTTCCGAGTCCAGCCAGATAACCTAGTTCCTCCAGCTTGTTCTGGGTCTTCTTGTGGGTCTCCTCCTGGTGGGACGTCCCCAAAACACCTCACCAAGGAGACGTCTACGGGCCATCTTAACCAGATGCCACCTCACCTGGCCCCTCTCAGTGTGGAGGAGCAGCAGCTCTACTCTGGCATCAGGATCAAACATTCTTGGAATTTCTCATCCAATGAGCAGCAGTATTTGATTTGAGTCCAGTTTAAAAGCACCACTCACTCCCACAGTCACATGATTTCAATCAAGATCGGCCTCTGTAGCCTCTCTGTTCATTCTTCCAGATGACTGAATTTTTCACCTCCTCTATAAGGGAGACCCATGATATTCTATGAAGAAAACACATTTTAAAACAAACGACAACAGTGCTACGAAAATGTTTTTCTTACTTAAGTTGCAATTAGGCATGCAATATTATGAAAATCATAAAATATTAATATAAAATGTTCAAAAACATGTTTACTTTATATTAAAATCAAGCCATTATTAACTATAAAATGGTATCTGAGGATCATGTAGATAAAGCCAGAGGAAAATTTGTAAAATAATTGTGATATCAAAGCAATCTATTGGTTCTGAACTTTCCACATGTGTGTTTTATGTTCACAGGAGGATTTGGGAGAAATATGGAGAGAATTGTGACAAGAGAATTTCCTAATTGTACTAATGTCTAATACATGAGTAAGTACTGTGTGTTGTTTTGATTGTGCTTAGTTTGCTTTGTTAGAATATACATATATTTCTTTTTCATTTATGTCATGCTGATAGCTGCAATTGTTCAAAGTCATTTTTTACTTCTGTGGATAGGGTACGTAGTTTGCAGTATCTAAATTGTATCAATTATTTGCTCTGTAGGTGTCCATCTACTGAAATCAGTCCAGATGGTCCTAAAACTGCCATAGTGGTCACTATAAACGTTTATAAATGGCTTGAAGATATTGTCCAGATTTTAAAATATTGGTCTGAGTTTATTATATATAAATGATTCTCCTTTACAGTTATCAACAGTCGCTAAAGTAAAATATGAAAATATTAAAAATATGTTTTAGAAAGCATTGGGATCCATTCACTGGCCACTTTATTAAGTAGCAAGTTGTCTCTACCACATCCAGATGTAATTGGCTGAGCCACTGTTTCCGCTAACAACCCGTCAAACTGATCCACCTAATAAAGTGGTCAGAGAATGTTATGTGGATTTCTACATGAAAAAAAATATATATATGTGTATAATGTTCTGGAAGTTACCTTGCTTCATTTGGACCTACCTAAGGTATTAAGACATTCAACTCAAAATGAAAGAATCTTTTTTTAAATATAGCTTACAAGAGTTGGTAATACCATTTCCTTTTTTGGTTAGTGTGTTCCCCTACTGCACACAACTTAACCAGGATGTAAAGTTTTAACTGTATCTTGCCTCAAAACTACGATTACCACACTAGGTGAAATTTTGGAGCATAAATGTGTTTCTACCTTTCTAGTAACAGAGGTTCTTCTGTTGTAAATATCATGAAGATGTGTACAAATGTCCAAATCTGATTATTGTGAATGCTCAAAGGACAGAAACAAGTTGTGGTTTTGCTCTGTGAGATAATAATGGTGCTTTGAAAGACTGTTTCTCAGATGTTGGAAGTCTGTCCTTATTAAATTTGGAATTGTTGATACCTTGTACATAGAGGGGGGAAAGAAAGCGATACAGTAGCGTAAAGTCACTAAACAGTCTTGTGTTTCCATCTGCTTCAGCTCTACAAGCACTTTGTTTACTTTATTATCTACAACAGCATGCCCCAATTAGCTGTGAACAAAGACTATGTTGGGGTGTGTTTGTGTGTACTGTATATATGTTTATGGTGATTTTAAATCTTCCTTGACACATTAAACAAATTATTAAACATGTTGTCTAAAGGTCCAGTTGTGCAGTTGCTCAAAGGTTATGCATGACATATCTAGTATTGTATCTTTTTGTCAATTAAAAGGACATTGTCATGTTTTGAGTTACATTTCTTACTGTGAACAAATTAACATTACAAAACTGTTGAAAATAAATGTATTTTTATATGTTTTTTATTATTATAATTTTTCTATTTCGCATGTTCCTGCAATATGTGTTTGGTAGGCGTATGTGTGAAAATACATTGCTTAGACTATGCCTGTGATGTCGTGACATAATCCTGACAAAAATAGTTAAAAAGCTGTGTTCTTGCAAACCTTGCCCCAGTCTTATCTGGATCACTGGTGCCTTGTAACAGGCATGTATCAGCCTCAACATACTGCTCTTAATGATCTCACAGAGGCTCTGAAGTCAGCTTTAATGGGGAGAGGTGTGATAACAGCCACATGAAGATTCCCATCTGACATTTAGGCTGGGCTCCATTTTATCTCTTTCGCTCAGTTAGTCTGGTACAGATGGTTTCTGTTTTAATGGGAACAATTACAAGGCTGTGGACAACGATGAGAAACGGATGACTTGGTAAAGAAGAGCTACGAGCATTACTACTGCGCCCCCTCTTTCTTCTGGTACAGAGGAGATCTGTTGTACATTAAAATGTCGCGTAAACTGCCAGAACGGAGGACGGAAACTTCACACAGGCCCATCTTCTGCTTTGCATTTTGCTTGCCACTTCAACAACCGCGTCTCTCACACACATACACCAATCTCCATCACTCAAACAGCCATCAACGCCCCAAGAGTCTTATTCTCGCCTGTGCTCTCAGTCTGAATTAACACCAAGGCTTCTCTCTAACCGCCCTGGGATGTTCTGCGGTGCACAATCAAATTGAACGGTGACAATCACTAATGGATGATTCGCTGCAGCCAGACACTGTAATGTAGCACTCAATGAAAGGAAACATGCTCATCAATTTCACACTGTGGCTAACACAATATTGCTGTCGGTTATTGTTGTGGGACATTTTTCATTCAAGATGCCATCCGGAGTAGGAAAATCTTCTTTGTTGACCGGGTACGCGTTGATCTCCAGGAGAGGGGATAATTAATTTGTTGCACAGTGGGAGAGCGAAGAAACCAGCCAATTAGAATCACTCCAGGATACTCTGCACTGTTCATTGTCCTCCCACTCTGCCCCTTTGTAGCAAGAAAATGGCTGCAGCGAAACTTTAGGCATGCTAAGCACTTATTGAAAGAAAAGGCACTAAACGTCCAACCCAACAGAGGGAAAGTGTGGAGTCAAAGCCTCGTGTTTCATACACAGAGGCAACAGAAATCTTGGCAAAAATGTTCACACCTGTTGAACTTTTCCTCATTTTACAGCTACAAACATCAATGCATTTCATGAGGATTTTATGTATTAGACCACCACAAACTAGTGCAGAATTCAGAAGCAGAGGGAAGACGATGAGCATAGTTTCTATTTTTTAACAAATAAAAGTCTGAAAAATGTACCAGCACTTATATTCAGCTTTCTTTAGTTATGATTTGTAGAAAGAATTCAATGAGAGCTACAAAATTTTGGGTGTATGTCTAATACCAGCACTGCATATCTACATTTGTTGTAGATATGTGTTGTTACAGTGCAAACTCATCAAACTACACTGAGTATTTGTGAACATAATTTTTTAAGTCATGCCACAGTTTCCTGTTTGATTTAAGTCTGGCTTTTAACCCAGCCATTGTAACATATGAATATGCTTTGATCTAAATCATTCTATTGTAGCTTTGGTTGTATGTTCAGATCCTACCAGAAGATGAACCTCCAGATATTTTCTCTACGTACATCTACTGGATTTCCTTGCAGGATTTCCCTGTGTTAATTCGTCTTCCCATTAACTCAGACTGAATTCTCTCTGCTAAGGAAAAAGGATTCACACAGCATGATGCTGCTACCACCATGTTTCGCAGTGAAAATTGTGAAATCAGCAGAGTTAGAATTTCACCACAGATGGAGTTTAGTGAGACAGCTTGCATGCAAATGTTTAAATACATCTTTGTTAGCTAGTACGGTTCAATCCGTGGTCATGTTGTCCATGCCATGGAGAGCCTCTCTATGTCCTGAACAAGCCCACCACTAACAGCAGTGCACATTTATTACTTTAAACACTAAGATAAACAGTGTTTCTGTTTAATTCAGCAACCAGCCACACTGCAGTGCTGTTGTGTCTCTTCTTTATTCTGCAACCATGGTTACCTCTGCAAGATCAAACAAAAAACACTAACAACCCACTGAATAATCACTTCACTTGTAATGTATGAGTTGTCTAGCCTCTGGAAAAAAGTAAAAAAAAAAAAAAAAACAACAACAAATTACTGAAATACATTTTCTCCAAGGTTAGACATATTTTAAGCAGATCAAAAGAAAACAAAAACATCATGCAAATCTGTTCACGATTGTATTCACAGCTTAATAACCGGGACTGAAAGATGATTAATTTCACTTAATAATTTTCAAAAAAAGAAAGATCTTTGAACAGCTGCGTGAAGAGTTCTTCTGGGCTTGAGTTTATTTATGCTTCTGGCTCAATCAGGGGATTGCTAGGAAGAAGTATGGAGAAGCCTCCAGTCAATTTGTCTTACTGACATATGATGCTGACAACACTTAAAAAGAAAGTTTGATGAAGAAGGACCTCGGTACATATCCCAAAGAGACAGCGGCTGACCGAAGCCGTGTGCGTGGGCTGAGCCGCGTTGACAGGAGATACGTCTTCTCTATCTCAGTGTCCCTCGCAGCGCAGGAGATGAACAAATCTGCAGCCTTTTGTCCGCCGAGTCCTTGGGGGCAAACCTAGAACACATTGCGGGCCCCTTTGCATTTCTGGAATCTTGGGAGATGGTGGAGAATCAGTCCAGAATAAATAAGAAGGGCTTTAAGCAAAACAAAAATAAACATAAGAAAAGAAGAAAAAAATGTAGTGCAAATGTTGAAAATGCACCACCAACCTTCAAGGTAATCTCAGTTCAAAGAAAAGATTTTGTAAGTGTGCCAAGGAATCTTTTAAAGCAAATAAACCTTGATCTTATTACTAATTATACACAAACAGGGAACTTTTTTTGTTCTTTTCTTGCTGCTTCTTCTTAGTTCATGTAATTATTCCACACTTGGAATGATTCAATAAATTTACATATTGCTCTTAGTACAAACCAGAAAGTACAAGAAATACACAAACCAACAAAGCGGAAATTTACACTAGGTGTGACCATGTGAGAATTGAATGAAGCATTTCTTTTGGGGGTAAAATCATTTGAATATTTTAGTTCAGTTTCTTTCAGATCCGTGATGTTTCATTGTTTCGAAAATGACTTATTTGTGTCTCCTAAACAACAGGGATTTCAGAGAATCTCATCTACTGTGCGTACCTATCTGCTACAATCTTCTGTTGTGTGTTTTTTTTTTGTTTTTCTCTCCGCTATGACATATATAACATTGTGAGCTGCGGAGAGACGGGCTTGATGGAATACACAGATCCGGGCCTGGGAGCCCTCCATCATCTCCTGGATATTGCGAGTTTTCATTGGATGAGAATCTGGTGATAAGATTTACTGATTACAGAGAGCTTAATGAATCTGGTTCCCTCACTGTCTTACTCTGATAAGTCTGTGCAAAAAAAAAAAAAAGTAAACTTCACAAACACAAGTCCAATAATCAGGAAAAAATGACAAATTATATAT
>CAEFZX010020799.1:0-19505 GCA_903066825.1 Alfaro cultratus | reverse complement strand
TATATATATATATAATGAGCTGATCTGTCCACCACGAGGGCAACACTACCACTGAACACATCTGTGGACTGCCATGGAAAAGTATTTGCCCCCTTAAAGCTGGATTCAGTTTTTTTTATACTTAAATACTTAAACCTTGAATAAATGCAAAATTGACTTTTTTAAATGATAATTTAATTTCAGTCAGAGGCTTCGTGATAAAGTAATTTCCCCCTAAACCTAATAACTGGTTGTGCCACCCTTTGTTTGTATTAACTGTCAGTGAGTTTTCAAGATTGCTGTGTTGAAATCTTTGCAGAATTTTGTGGTTCAGTTTCATATTCTGTTTAGGGTCATACTACAACATATCAATTGGACTTAGGTACAGAATTTGACAAGGGCACTTCACAACCATAATTTTTCCAGTTTTTCTGAGTTGGACTTGCTGGTGTGGTTTGCATCAGTGTCAGGTCCTGTAACTGAAGAGCAACTGACCATTAGTTCACACACACTGAAGGACATAATTTTTATTTCAGATTTATTTGGTGGGGAGAAGAATTTATTGTTCCAAAAGAAAGCTATCTGATACGATCACTATGTTTCTGTTAATACATTTTCCTTACTATGACAATACAAAATACTTGCCCAAGGACCTTTGGGGAAATATTCTACTTTTAGAGACGTTCGGCACACTGATTTTGGCAAATGCAAGGTGAACCTTAGTGATATTTTTGGGTAAACACAGTGGTTTTGGGCCTGGATCTCTCCCAGGGATGTACTTTTTTTGCTCAGTCTCTTTGTTATTGTCGACTCATGTACACTGACCTCAAATGAGGTAAGGGAGGCCTGCGGTGCTTTAGATGTTGTTCAGGGTTTTTTAGGGACTTGCTGAATGAGTCACTAGTTCTGTCTTGGAACAACAAATTCCTCCTGTGACAGTTCAACACTGCTCAATGTTTCTCTACTTATTTTGGTTTTCACTGTGGTTTACTGGAGTGTCAAAGACATGTTATTTGACAGCTACTAGTTAAATCATTATTGATTATACAGATCCGATATCAACTTCCTGGATGGGGCAATTATATTTTCATATAAGATCAGGTTAATTTGGTTAGCTTTGTCCCATAATAGGTTGCAGGTTCAAGACAGGTTTGTGTTACAACAACAAAAAAAATCAAAGTGGGCTAAAAGAATGCTATGTGTTAAATGTTTTCCAAACTGTCAAATTTAAAATTTAAATGGATCAATGTGATTACTCATACAGCAAAATGTCAACTGCACATAGTCAAAGAAACTATCTGGTAGAAAAGTAAGAGTGTAAATATAACATCCAGTTAAATTTCTATGTTGTTCCTTATATATATATATATATATATATATATATATATATATATTTATAGCTGAGGAATATGAAATTATCAAAAAGGTATGCACCCACCTCAATGAAATGATGGCCTTTTGCCAGCTATTGCTATATTTTGTAAAAGTATGCACCATTTGTTTTTTTGTTAGATAAAGCCTTTTGTGAACTTCCTTGTTCAGGATCTAAGCTCTGGGCACAAAAATGCTATAGCTTGAACCAGGTTCTTATATGTTAAGTCTATCTTTGCTTAAGGGTTGTTCCTCCATGTCAAGCAGACGTGCCCTGAGGAGAAGATTACAACTTCAAATAAGTGTATCAGTGTTTAAAGGCCATCATTATCATTATCAATCCAGCAACCCACTGATGACTTAATGATAATGAATGAGTGTGTGATAAGAAGCTTTCCTATAAATTGCAGCATTTTGTAATTTAGTTGTAATTTACAAAAAAAAGTATGTTCACTACAGTGATGTGCAAAATAAAATTAAGGAAAGCCAAATAAAATGCAGTACTTGTATTGATTAGACTACCAATCGTACATATCTTGCAAACATCAACAAATGCTGTTCAAGCTTGTATTTGTATACAACTGGTCTGCATCCAGACAAGTCGTATTGCTCCCTGTACACAAGCAACAGGGAGCAAATCTTGTTTTAGTCATTTTAAATTAGTATGAATGTAAATACACTCATGTTAATAACAAATGTGGCAGAAAGTCGAAGTTTTAATACTATAAAGAGGACTGGGTGAAAAAGGAAGCATGCAAAACAGCAATCATCCAAAGGGGACAGGACCTGCCTGAGGGGAGGACAGCAGAAGAGGAGGAGTGGAAGCAGTGACAGCTCCAGAAGGAAAGAGAAGTGTAAAAGTTAAAGGGCGCAGGAAGGGGACAGCAGGGAGAAAATTAGGCCAGACGATCCCAAGGATCAGAGGTCCTCTGTCTCCGGCATGGAGGCCGTTTCAGAGAGGCGGGTGAGGACGCGCAGCATGGCTCTGTTCTCAGCCAGGAGACACTCGTTGACTCTCCGCAAAGCCTGGACCTGGGCCAGGGCAGGGAAAGCCTGCATACATGGGGAGAGAGATATAGAGAGGAGCAGGCAGAGACAGCAGGCAGGAAGCAAAAAGCAGAAAGAAACACGGACAGTGACAGGGTCCATGTCCACTCATACAAGCATGCATACACGGAGGAAATGAGGTCACCTCAGCTGCAGAACTTACTTAAAAAAACTGACAAGAACAAATATTTACACACGAGGGATCATTTGAAAAAAGTATAGAAAAGCTAAAACATGCAAGAGAAATTATGTACTGTTTAAAGCTGACCTTAAATCATTGCTCAGTGAAATTTAGAAAACACACTCTAGGACATTGTACAAGAGTTCAGTGAATAAAACTAATCAGCAGTGTAATGAATCATCTCCCTCTTTATTGTTGGCCTGGATTCTTGAGGTTAACCTCAATGTGGTTTGAAAGCAATATCTACGGTTTGACACTACGCCCGTGGGCAAACCACGCAAGTGAGACAGATGGAGTCAGTGGAAATCTACAACACTCACTCTGACAAATTGATATTGATTTCATCATGTGATCCCCAGTCAAGTCACAAAAAAAATAAATCCTAGGCCACCCAGATACACATTCGTTGTGAATACAAAATACATTTTAATATGTTTACATTAAAGCCCCAACTACTTCAAATAACACCAAACAGACTCATAAACCTAATTCAAAACAGTCTGGTTTTAGGGCTTAACAGCTCAAGCATATAATGTTCTCCTGGCATTACAACAAACCATTTCAGCTTTTGGCCAGCTTTCCAAGTCCTTGGCATAACAGGAGGAAAAAGTCAGAGTGAGGTGAGAATATGTAATGACCAGCATCCCTTATTCATTCTGTTTAAATTCAGACCTTTGATACTGAGTAAGCAAGAGCAAGACTCTCAGGTTCCACAGATTCTTGTGATTATGTCAAAAATGATTTAGGTTTACTGCAAGAGGTGAAAGACACAGCAAAGTTTTTGTTTTTAAAGTAGGAATAATCAGAGTTGAAACTCTTTCACTTTTAGAGCTTAGAACGACCAATAGTGTAACCCTATTCTAAAAAAAAGAACAAAAAATAAAGAAGATAGAAATGTGTTGGTCAGTATTGAAAGGAGCATAGCAGCCTCAGGAATTTGGACACTGACTGGCAACTAATGCTAATGAATGTTGCTTTATTTATGTTTTAAGCTGCACACACATAATATCAGTAAGAATATCCACCATTAAAGCTGGTAGTCAATTTGCCTATATAAAAATAAACTCTGCAAGTTTATTTTTATTTCAGTTTATTTCAATAATTATGGCTTACAGCTAATGAAAACCAAAAACACAATTTTTCAGATTAGTAATAAAAATGTAACATAAAACCAAATAAAAATCACTTTTACTACAAAAATGTGTTTTTATGACCTTCACAGTCATGGGAAAGATTTCTGATTACAGTCATCCAAGCGGGCTATCCAAGAGGTTAAGCAACAAATCATTTTGTGAAAGAATCTGGCTGTCTATGGAATACTTTATCCAAGCATAGTGATACGAAGTTCAGAAAAAGACAAAACTGTGGTCGCAATGGTACCCGAGCAACAGTTTTGGGTTATAGCTGTTACATTTCTTTATTTAAATCTCTTTTGAACCAGACACCTCAGTAGTTAACCTCGTTTCAGATGGAAATCAATTCTGCATTTTATTTGGAAATCATGGTCCCAGGGTCTGAGGGAAGAAAGGAAATGAATCCAAGCTGCTTCAGGCTTAGTGTATGGTATCCACAGCCAATGATCATTCAGGGAGCTAAGTTATGCGCTGTTGCAGGTCTACTGGGTTCTATCAAGTCAAAACGCAGGGACTACTTCTATCCACACTGCCAAAAGCACCAACACCTGGTTAAATGACCATTATAAAACTGTAGTTGACTGGCCAGCAAACTCGCCTGACTTTAACATCATAGAGAAGCTAAAAGCTCCAAGAGAAGGATGAGAGACACCACAGCCAAAAATGCAGATGAGTTGGAAGACCCTACTAAAGCAACCCAGACTTCTTTAACACTTCTGCACAAACTGCCATTATCATCAAAATATGCATAAATACAAGCTTAAAGTGATATTCTGATTTAAGTTGCACCTCTATAAACAGTTTGGAGATGCTACTTTTTAGGTGCTGCTTATTGAAGCTGTACAGTTCCCCCTTGTGTTGGAAGACTTGCAGCTCGCTCGGTGTGAATAAATAGCTGTGACAAAGGTGCAAACTAGAGTGGCTGACTAAGGTGCTTCAGAGTAAACGTTGTGACTCTCAAACAGTGAAGTTCTTATACAGTAAGTAAGACAACTTGTCCAAGTGTGTGTGCATGCCCCAATGCTTGGCAAAAGCAGAATGTGTGAGGTGACGGGTGGGTTTTGATCACTCATCAACATCAGGGCGAGCACTCACCATACCTCCTCCCTGAGAAAGCCCCTTCTCAGGGCTGGTACCCACAGCGGAAGCGCAGTGGGGGTGTCTGCTGAGGGGAACCAGGATGACACTTGGGTAAAACATCAGGTGCTTCCTTCTCAGGCTGCTCTTTGCTACATTTCTACCATTTTTTGCTCAAATTTGATTTTTCTCAAATGTAACCCATGCCTTTAAATATTTATAGCTTAATAGAAAAGTGATTCAAAGTTTAATAACGTGTATTTGATTTTAAGTACAAATTCAAATCCTTTGTCTGTGTACACACAGGCTGCTGCTGTTGCCTGTGTTTCTGTCAGGCAGAATACACTCTGGAATGTCTCACAAAAGAAGGTCTTTTGCTGTTGGATGGATTTTGGTATTCGGATGGAACTAGGTCACAATGTTCACCCCAACAGTGGGAGAATTGGAGCAGGGGAGCTGCAACACAAGGCAGACAGTAGCCCAGCATAACAGTGTGTCTAATGAGCCTGGAGCATTAACCTTCTCCTCCCCTTGACTTCGAACCCACCTGGCCAACCACAGAATCTACAGAGGGCTATATGTGCACTACGCTCTGGGAAAACTATTTACAAGCAGTCTTTAGCAGCAGTGGAAGCAGCTTTGCTTGAGCTGTGTACTGTCAAGGACTGTTAGTTAAGGCTTTTGGAGAAAATATCAATAAGACAAATGAAGCACAGCATGTGTCTGAGACAAAATGATTGCCATATAATCCCAGGGTGGGTGCACAGCCTTTACTGATGCAAGGACTAACCTTTATTTCCTCCTCCATGTCTGTGACTCTTTTGTCCAGTGCTTGTTTTTCCTGGATGTCATAAAGAAATTAAATACAGGGATGTTGAAGGAGGGGAAGTCATAAAAATATCAGGATGTTCACTCATTTAGTGATATACCGTAATGAATTTAAATAGCATGAGTTACTTACCCTTTTCTCCGTTTCAAGAACGGTGGATCGCTCTGACATTCTGTCCTGCCTCTGTAAGTTAGAAAAGCGAATGTTACAAGTGAAAGATCCCTAAAGAATTTTGGCTTAATCAATCAGAGTGGTAAGAAAGTTTCATCCATCGGTATTGTCTATACCGGCGTGTCCTTGCAGAGCTGCAGGATGCCTATTTCTAGAAGTTATTGAGTGACAAGCATGACAGACCCTGGACAATTCACCACAGGACACATAACCATGAAGGGAGTGACCAGTTTAACCATCATGACTTTGGCATTATTGGGAAATATGTGATGGGACCATTTTTTTTTTTCCATTTCCATTTTCCATTTCAATTTTGTTTCCATTTCCTGACATGTCTTCTCAAATTCTTTAAATAATTGAAAGATTAGTACCTGAGCAACTTTCTCCAATTGGGAGCGAATCTTCACCAACTCTTGTTTGCTGTCCTGCAGTCTGGACTTGAGCCTTTCGTTTTCTTGCAAAGCTTCTGTGTACATCTAAAACAAAAAGAAACAGATTACATGTTATTAAATTTTGAATCACTTTTGTATTAAAAACACAAATTCAGCTGAACAGCCAAAAATAAGGGGGAATAAACATAACAAAAGACAGATTAGAAAAAAGTAGACATTTTCAAATAATCTCAAGCAGACAAAAATGCTGCAGTTTTCAAACAATGAAGTTTACAAGTATATTTACTTCCCTTACCAACCTCCTCTGTATGCACAATGGCAATATAAACTGGGGTTCTTGTCCACCCTTGTTCATTACAGTTACAGAGTTTTTTAACTATTTAAAAATTGCTCTAACCTTGTTTATACAAGTGGAAACTGTAATGTATCAATTTCTATGAGCACTTTCTATGAAGAGCAACATAGGTCTGACTGGCATGTTTGATTTTTCTTTCATATTTTGAAGCGCGATTAAGAAATTAAATCAATGAAACAAGAAGTACTGGATTATTACTCCATAGTTCCCCAACACTCAGTTTTAACAAAGTTGAGCATAAAATGTACAGGACGGAAGGAAGTAAGGAAATGAAAGTTAGTCATTGAGTGAAATCCAGATGAAATTGCTCAGAGTGAATATCTCTGCCATTTAATTAGGGAGGCAAAAATTACATTACTTGCCATTCAAAGTTTATTGCTGTAGCAAGACAAAATACAAAAACGAATCTGTACTATACTGTCCCTTAAAAGTACTGTCAGTTTGAGGTCCAGGCCAATTTATGACCCCATTAAACATATATGTCATATTCTATGTACCTTACATGTGCAAAATATTTTAGAAAATTCACAATAATTACGTGCTTGTTCTTAATATTCCTTTTAGGTCCAATTAGATTTCACAGGGATATAAAAATGAAGGCACTGATATAAGGTGTGGGCGGACAGGCTGTGTTCAAAGCACCAGCTTTCAGTCAGTTGAAGGGAAGAAGTGTTTGTAACCGAGGCGCGGGTTACTTACTACCTTCTTATAGTCTTTCGCAGTGGAGTCTTGCTCCTGTTTATTCAGAGCCGCCAGCCTCGTCTCTCTCCTCGTGTAAGAACTGGTGCGGCCCATAGGTTTGTCTGTGGCACTTTCTCCAGTGGAATCGTATCTGAAGTCAACACAGCTCCATCTCAGTACACAATGGAGCTGTATGTTATTAAACGAACAAAAATAAAAGTTTTTTTTTCCTTACCTCGACAGTCTTTCATGCTGGAATAAAGAAAAGACACGTCAGTTTGATCAGTCAGAATCACATCACGAGAACAACACAGTGTAAACATTTCTGAAGTGGATCCAGATTTGTTTGTTTGATAGGGCTAAACAAAGGCTCAGCAGAGAAATATTTTCCATTTGAGAGAAAAGGAGGACAATAAGGAGGTTTGAGAGTCAAATTATAACTCTATCCTCAGAAGCCCATGGTGCCATGAGAAAATGTTCAGAAGGGACATATAATCCCAAAACTTCTGTAAAATGTTTCACACATGTCATGCCGCCTGAGCCTGGTTGAGCTTTCTAAATTAGGTAACGGCTGCCTCCACAGTGACAGCGGCACACAGATGACATCATGACATCAGGAGTGAAGTATGACAGGCCGCCGACTGACCCCAAACAACTGGCAGATATCAAACTGGCCTGGAAGGTTTGTGCTGTCATGGCTGCCAAGTTCACTGTTGTGGCCACATTTTGTATTTGCTTGAGCATGGGGGGAATCTGTGTAAAGTGGCAGATATGTACAGCCCCTGGCAAAAACTCATGACTCTTTAACTTTGAATTCAATGTTTTCTTATAGAATTTTATGTCAATAATCTTCGTGTAGCAGCACAAAGTTGGGATTTTATTTTTTTCTCACTTTTGCAAAATAGCTCAAGCTCAGTTAGATAGGAAGGAGAGTTTGTGAGCAGCAATGTGATGTCCTACCAAAGGTTGTGAATTAGATTTAGGTCTGAACTTTGACTTGAACATTCCAACACACAACTTTGCTTCTACTTGGGTGTAGTCTGGCCATCTTTACAGTCCTTACTGAAAAAACCATCCCCACAGAATGACTCTGCCAATGCAGGTGAAGTTCATGGTTACTGTTGGTTTCCTCCATGCACATTTTGGATATAGCCTATAAATTTCAATTTTGATCTCTGACCAGAGCACTCTTTTACACATGTTTTCATTGTCTCATAATGCATGTGAAAGGGAGCTTAAATGAGTTTGCTTTAATTCTGCTTTTATTTTGGCCATTTCCATTAAAGCCATTTTTGCTGAATGCAAAACTAATAATGGTGATGTTGCCCTGGATTTTATCTAGGGATATTAGAGTAGATGAGGTTGGGTAAATATCCATATATTTCCATGCAACAAATGTTAGAGTTTTATTTGTGTCATGTGTCATTTTCCTTTCACTTCACAGGTTTCTGTTCCTATATCACCAAAAATCCAGTAATATACAGTTAACTATGTGGTTGTATTGTAAAGAAAAAGTGCATAAATACAAATACTTTAGAAAATATCTGAATACAGCTGGCTTTAAATTGTCCTCTGAGTGTCAGAGATCACAATACTAGCAAAAAAAAAAAAACTATTGTGAAATTATTTGACTAACAGTTGTGTTTGTATATGTCTTTTAACAACTATTTTACACATCAGTCAGAGATGTTTAACTCGTGTTTCACATGGTTACTTTGCTAAAGTATGGCTCCAATCTATGTCCAAGTACCTGTTATCCCAGTTTTCACATTTGCTGAAGCATGAAGATCCTTCACAAGGAGTCACAGGAGCTTTCTGCAGCAAGTGTTTACATAACTAAGGCTAGCAGCCGCTGCCTGTCCTTATGTGGTCATGTGCTTTTGCACAGTTATCCAGGAAAAGCCAGACTTAAAAGGCCCCAGATGAAAAAGAGCCAAGGAAGAAACTGAGAACAAAATTCTACTTTCCTTTTCTCCCTCATCTGTTTCAGAACAAGAAGACTGCTCGATCGAACGTGCCATTCATACATTAATCAACAGGGGTGACTGGATCCCTCGTAGTGAGAATGAATCATCACAAAATCCTCATGTAGGGTTATGAACCAAACTTTGTTCCTGAGGGCATATTACTTTATTTCACATTAAATGATCTGTAAATTGGTTAAATCACTTATCAATTTCCCCAAACTGAAAAGTGAATATGACTCACCAAGCAGCTTATTTTCTCAACTAGAATTTAGATTTCAATAGAATACCTGATAAGGGTTTTCAATTTGGAGTTAAAAATTTTGTTCTCTTAATGGAATGCATTAAGCTGAATTATTCAACGAAGAAAATAAATGAATAAGAACAGTGATTTCCCTCTTCTTTTGTAACATGTAGAAATAAAACACAAGATTCAAAATTTTATTTGCAAAATGCTAAAAAAAAAAAAAAGTCTTTAAGTGTGGTGGTACTTTGGAACTTTAGCTTTTACTAGGTTGCTAATTATTATAAAACAATTGCAAACAACTGCCATAACTAATTGGACATTATTTAGAGACAGGTTCAGTCAAGAAAGTTCAGAACTAAAGAACAGAGTAGCTCAGAGAGAAAACTAGATTTACATTTCATCTCTCCAAATTATTTCAAAACAGACTGTTTTTATTTCTCTTTTTTTTCTTTCTTTCTTTCTTTTTTTTTTTTTTACATATTTGTGCAATTTAAAAGAAAAACCTTCATTGTTACACAGGTGACACTCCCTGTCACTATTTCCCATTTGTGTTGTAATTTATTTGCATAGAAAAATAAGTACTTCTAGAAATAATACTCCAGAATCATCTTTCTATGCATCTTATACTGTAGCACACTGCAGCATATGCCCTCACTTTATCCCCAGCAAGGTCTGTCAAGGATTATGTCTAAAAAGTCATTTTTAATTGAGTAGCTTTTTTAATATAGCAATAAACATCTTATCTTCCATTCAGATTTAGTGGATTTCTTAAAATTAAGGATAAACTCAAACTCATTTTTATACATGCTTCAAGTATTTGATTAAGATATTATTGTTGCTGTGTATGGATGTCAGCCAAATGGTCAGCAGCAGGCAGCAGTGCTAACACTTGCTTGTTTGTGTTCATGTTGATCCCTAGCTATAATGCATCAAATTTTACTGAACCTATCAAAAATCTTAGCAATGTACAGCAAGCACTCTAATCATCTATCTATCACTTTCCCTCTGTGCTTTCCCTTCCAGCAAACAATTCTGCCATTTTAGACAAGGCTGACATCATGGAAAACTAGGGTCTGCGTTTTACCAGGGACAAAGCAGAGAAGGAATGACACTTCCATAAAAGAGAGCAGAATCCTCTAGGGAGTCACAACATGTACTTTTGGCAACCGTGCAACAACAAGAACGTCTGCAGCGTTGCGTGATGTTCCTGTATACATTTCTAGATAGACAGAATCACGTTGTGTCCCTTTTTCCTCCTTCCTATTTGTTTTAAATGTCTGTGTCACACAGACTCTAGCTGACATAAACACAACAGTCAAACTACGCCCAGGAGAATAGGCCACTTAAAACAGAAAAAAAAAAGCAACAGGAAATTACAGAAGGAATTCTTCAGTCCTACAGCCTTTTCCAGAAAACAGGATCAGACTGCTTCAGAATAAAACATTTGCCTCTCTTTCACAGTTTTAGTACGTAAGCTGTGAAAAGTAGCTGATTATGACATGCCATCTTAAGTGCTGAATCATGCCAATGTAACACTAATCCAGTTAATTTTTAATGACAGGTGAAATTTAAAGTGCACTATTGACTTAAAGTATGAGATAAAACTGCTGATAATGCACAGAAGTTAAATTAAGTTAACAAATAGATTTGCAGTAGATTGTTGCAAATATTTTGATATTTTCAAGAACAAAAATAATTCAGATGAAAATAAAAAAAAACAGAAAAGAGACCAGATTTAATCTAATATGTTTTAAATACAGAACTTCTTAGGAAGAGAAGCTTACTCTGTAGTTTTTGTCTGTATAGGATGGAGAAGACGGTGGTGAATCTGTCACTGACTTCCTGGTGCGGGTCAGGTCTTTGGTGCGAGGGTAATAGGATGACATCTTCTGATTCTACCCTTAACAGGCAGGTACACTTCAACTTTAACACTCGCTGAAGGCCGGTCAGTAGATAACAGAAAAGCCGATTCCCTCAGGCAACAGAGCAACAGGAGTCCATGACACCGATCCAGGGAAATCCTTTGCAACAGGTGTTGGAGTGTGGCTACACGTGGTGTTCCAGTCCAGTTTAAAGCTCCGATACGAGCCTGAACGACAGCTACGTTTGGAGAAATTTTCTGATTTTTGGGTTTTTATTTTTTTTTTTACTGGTGATAGGATTAATCAAACAAGTAATCTCTCCAGATGGAAAAAAAAGAAAATAACTATTTAGTCAGGACATCAAGCACAAAAATGCTTTCTTGTCTTCTTGTTGAAGACTTTTAGAAAATTCGCCAAACAAAAAAGTAAACAACTGTGCAGTGCTGCCTCTTCCTGGGTTTCCCAAAGTTATACCCATCTCCCTCCCTCTCATGCTTTTTCTTTCTCTTCTCACTTCTCTCTCTCTGTTTGGCCACCCCCTCGTCTAACCCCAGCCCCCTGCTTCTCCCTGCTCTTTTCAGCTTTGGCAGCTCTCGGTGGCAGTCGGCCAGAGAGGTTCTGGCTGCTGCGGACAAACTCAGCAGTGGGGGCGAAAAATTGTCCACTGATGTGAATGGCGACAAGAGGGTAGGCGGAGCACAAGGCCAGACGCAGGAGGGGGCTGCAGCAGCTTGTGTTCCTCTAGAAAGGGCTACCACTACCTGAGGAGCCATCAGCAGCCTGGAGGTGCTGAGTACATGCCTGGTCTGCACACATGGATGGAGAGTGATTGTTGGTAGTCGACATACTCCATGATGTTAACACAAAGCACTCATGACATGTCTCCTCCTCATAAAATATGCCTAATCTGAGGCCGAAAACTGTAAAGGAAAACCCCAGTGCTGACTTTATTTTCACAGTTCGGTTTTGAATTCAGCTTGGATGAAACATAAACACTTTTCCGTCTTGGGAACAATAACTTCAATGCATAAATAATAAGTAATTATGGAACCATTTCTAACCTGAGGTTTTCTCAAGGATTATTGAAAAAGCAGAGTATCAAACATTACTTACCTTTCATTAAAAAAAGCTGTATTTTTAGTGCTTCTCTCTTAGTTTTTCAATCTGATATACTGGAAAAAGTGGACAAAACTATTTGACACCCTTCTAGATTAGATACATAATTTAGCAGACCAGGACTACTCTGTCATTTGGCAATTAACAAATCTAATCAATTCTATTTGTGGTTCCTCAAGGCTTCAGTCTCTGCCCACTTTTATTCATGTCAGATGCTCTCATTTAGCTCTGGGGACATGTTAAAGTCACTACCTTCACCTCTGTTCCTATATTTTCCTGTAAAACGTTTGAATTCTCCTAAGACTGGTGCATAAATACAGTTTCTGTACATGTTTTGCAGATAATTTGCAGTCTTTTTAGGAGTTGTGAGGGGCAACATGTGGCGTTCTCATGATTTAATAGACCTTCAGTCAGGAGCTTGTTTATAGCCTAGCTCAGCATAAAGACTAAAAGCATCGTAGTACAACTACAGTTTCCAATCCAACTTTTTTTGACAGAAACATTAAACCTGTACTGCACTAAAATTTGGACTAATTCAGTTTAATCTGTTTCAAACAAACAAGTAGACACTACTATTTGGTTTTAGTTTACACTGGGAGATCTCTAAATAGCCGTGCATTTTGATTAGCTTCTCTTTAAAATTGCGATTCAGGTGCTTGAACAAGTCATCTGTTGCAAACAGCAGCGCATTTACCTTGCAATTGGTTGATATCAAGCTTTATTCTGAGTATCAGTAATGCTATTAATACCTTTGTGACCACTAGATAAGATGAGAACTATGGTAGTAGGTAGTCTCTATCCACAATTTCTTTGGATTCTCATGTGTAAGCACAACATTTTTCTAGGCCAAGGAAAAACAATTAATCATCCAAACAGGCATGATTCATTAACTCTGGCAGTCCAGGTTAGTTGGAAAGAGTGCTCCTCTACACTTTCATTAGCAAAAAGTGTTTGTAAAGAATAAAAAAGAGGCAGGTAGCTATCTTTGTGCCAAATTCTTTGCAAGAAAGCCAACTGAATGCTTCATAAAATAAAAAGTCTGAGATTCTTTCATTCTTCTCCTATTTTTGTTGAATCCATATCACTCCTCCTTTTATAGAGAAGTTCACAGCACCTCGCTCTTCCTAAAGTCTCTCATCTTCGCTCAGGGGAATTAGACAAGAATTCTGACATGAAATAAACCATCTGAACAAAAACACAAACTAAGAACCAGAAAACAGAAAGAAGATAGGAGAGAATTGAGAGACAATAGATTTGTAATTTAACAAAGAACATGTACGGTAATGTGACTTTCAGCCTCGGGATATTGCACTAGCAGTGCGTTCCTCTAGAAGGTGAATTAAAAATGAGTTAATTCACCTTTGTGTGTCTTTAAAATGAATGTTAAGAGATGGAACTAATTTAACTTTTCATTGATCCGATATACAGTGTCATTTTACATGTGATTTAAAATTCCAAGTTTAAGTTTAAGAAAATAAAGTAGCAAAAAGTAGTAATATCTTCATCAGTCTTTTTTACTGCGTAATAATAATCTGGAAAAAAAAAAATCATACAAAACTTAAAGAAAACAGTCAGGGGAAAACAGTGGCTCAATAGTCGGATGAATAGAAACGGCCTACATAGGTTAAGTCCATTTAATATTTTTCAACAGCACATATTGGTGAGAGATAAAAAAGTACATAAAGCTAATTTAAAGATGATGAACTTTGTCTCTAGTCATTTAAATATGTACCTGCTCTTATTTTATAACAAACAACATAAATGCGACAAAAAATTGTTTTATCAGAGGCCCCTTTAAAATGTTCGGGCACCTATAGTATGTGCAGTAAACTATTTAATATTTTATAAAATATGATATTTAATATTTCATAAAATATTCTATAAAATATAGAACATTCCATGAAATATAGAATATTTAGTCAACAACATTAATCAAGAATATACTGCACTATCTAAATTGACTGTGAGGCACTGAACTTCACTGGAACCTCTGCTAGAATCTTGTATTGAAATTTTATTGAATTGTCCCTTGTCTGAAACACAGCTTTAGCGTATTACCTTCACATTATACAATGTTTGAAACTTAGTGATTACAATAAACTGAGCACTGGAGCAAATGTCACAGTGAAGGTTGTGCCACTACCAGCAAGATCAAATTTCTGTCCTGCTTCCAGTTGTAAATGCTACTGCATTGCAAGAAGCAGCGATAGGCATATTATTGCTGGCTCTGGGCGTCACTATCGAGCAGCAGAAATCTCCTAGCTGCCCTGCTCTGTACTTGACTTTTTCAGAGTTGTTAAATCAGTGGAAAATCTGTTCATGTCATCAAAGAGTCATGTAGAGGTTGGCTCCGGTAATAGGCAGTCTGTCATGGAACCTCACCGCTCTGGATGATTATCACAGACAGATATAGTTCACTTGGTAATGCTCTCATGTTACCAATAGATCTCTGTTTCAGATTCCAGAAGTTGGGACAGCTGAAGTCTGGAGCTGGACTCAGCTCAAACAAAATACACTTCACATTCATGATGCATTGCATACAAGAAACCCATGATCAGTTTCTTTGTTAAGGAAAATACCAATAAGTGTGTGCTGTTGAAAAGCACCACCCACGTCACAGGTTTGAACCCAGGCCTATCTTCCCCCTCTCTCATTTTCCACTTCCTTGCCTATCTCCTCTCCAATAAAGGCTGCTTTATTGGAGAGGACTAAAAAAACAAACAAACAAAAAAAAATGCCAATATGTAAAATATCAAAACACATAGCTCTTGTTTTTACTTAAATGAAATGGACATTGCTAGAGACATAAGAGAGTATATTCAGTGAAGGTTGTTTCAAGTAGGCAGGTGGAGAGAAAACAGTATCAGTCAAAAAGTGAAAGATTGAAATAAAGTAAATCCTTCTGAATCCACAGCTAAGACCAAGCAGAGAGCATCTCAGTTTTGCCCAATAAGGTATGGAATGCTAAGATACCTCAGCCATGTGATGTGAAGAAGCAGAGTGACTTAGAGGGAGTGGGAGGCTGGTTCTCCTGCTATGTTTGCCAACAAGATAATAACCAGCTTTTCTAGTTAGATAAACCTCAGAACACATGTTATCTAAAATTACGGAAATGTTGCATCACAGATCTAAGAAAATTGTAGCTTTGAAGGAGGATGAAACAGAATGTTATAAGAATGATGGTAATAAAATTTGATTTTTTTTCAGAATAGATTTTGTGTGTCTGAAAAAAAAGAAACATATCCTAGAGATTATTAGAAATATTATGTGTTGCAATATTTTGATCACTTATGCAATGACAATCTTTATGAATTGAAGTATTTTTGCATATAGGCAGAACAAATATATTAAATGGCTGCTAAAAATTCTGGAAAAATTATCAAGAAAAACAAATGTACTTGGCTCCATCTAGTGGTAAAACAACACTCAACTCATCTTTCTCCTGGTTGCAGGATGGAATAAAAGTGAAACCTGATGGATTTTCACACACCTCTGTGCCCTCAGCATCATAGCAGAGGTGTCTTTGCTGGAGCTCCGTAGAAAATGTGAGCTGTGCTGCGTCTTCAACTGGATTCTGGTTTTCATCTCTCCACGTTGTTTCACCAACTGCACATAAAAATGTATTCACAGCATTTCATTCAACAAAATTTTGGGCTGCTGGAGTTCTTTGGCCCATTTTATAAAATAAAACAGAATTAACTAATTCTGTTTTTGCCCAAACAGAATTAGTTAATGACTCGAGAATACCCTAAACCAAAAATGACATCAGGATGTATCTTGTAAATTTCGTTGTTTGTCTTGCATGCTGTGGACGTGTAGTAATATTAACATGTAGGGCATGCCTATTTGGCCAGTTGAAATTTTGCTGTTTTAAGTATCTATAAGACATGGAAGTCACAATTTAACAAGAATGTGAGCTTAAGGTAAAAGTGCATCCATCCTAATTCAACATTGCGTCACTGTGGTAACAAGACTAGGAAGGAAACCCAGATATTCTGCTCTCCTAGGAGGCATACATGAAGAATCTTCAAAATAAATTCACCTGGGAAGCATCCTTATCTGATGCCCCACTCAACACAGGAAACCATTTTTTGGTGAGGAGAAGTAGTCCATGTCTTTGCCCCGATGATGAAGTTCCTTGTCTTATCACTGAGATTCATCATTCGGGATCCCAAGAACAGTTGGCCAAACGATGAGGCTCATTTCGGTGTTTTGTATCCAAGATCTTGTGCTTTCATTTATGATCCATATCTCATGGCCATAGGTGAGGGTTAGAGGGGCAGAATGTAGACAGTCCAGTAAATCAAGAAGTTAGCCTTTTGGCTGACCTCATTCTTCACCACCATGGCAAAAGGTAGGTCCCTACCCATATACTGCTGTATTATACAGATCTTAGTGGCCATAAGATTTCACATGTAAATTGGAGGGACAGTTTAGAAGCATATTAGGATCTCATGTCCCTGTATATCAAAGGCAGCTCCACTGTAGAAAATTCTCTTTCCTGCTCACAGCTAATCGAATTAGCCCCGTCATTTTCAAAGTCTATTTTGAAAACAAAAGCACAACACAGAACATTCATTACCTGGCAACAATAGACAAGATTAAACTCTTAGGAAATGCATCTTAACAAGAAAGCATTCTATGAACATTCAGTTAACTCAGTTAAACTTGTTTCAGAAAATTAGAAAATAAAAGTATTTTACAAAAACAGGCTCATAATCTAATGCAAAATAGATTAACTGCAAAATTTATTGAGTCACAAAAATAGACCATGATTTCATAATTCTAAAACATGGGCAATGCAGCTTGCTGATGCAACACCAGCAGCTGATGTTGAAGAAGCTATTTCGAGCACTGACAGACTACAAACTAAGACAATTCTCTTTTTATTGAGGCGTCTGTGGAACAACATGGAAGAGAAATCGCCTGGCAATTGGTAGCTGGTAAGTTCATTCTCAGCTTCCCCTAACTGCATGTCAAAGTCTCCTTAGGGAATACACTAAACTTCACATTGTCTATCAATCTGCAACCTTAGTAGGTTGCAGATTGGTAGACAATTTGTAGACAATCTGCAACCAACCTGCAGGTGTCCAATAAGACACTTGCAGTGCTTTATATACGTAGAAGAGCTCTATATAAATGCATTTATATGCACCATCACTGAAATACATTGATTTAGTTTTTGAATGTAAAACCTTGAATTTTCCAGTTGTTCGAATCCAGAAGAACAATTGAGACAGAAGAACTGTCTCAATTATTTTAGACACCTGGAGAACAATCCTACTAAAGCAAACCAAAACCAGACGTCCAGGATAAAGTTATGGTTAGCTAGTTTATTTACATGTTTCCATCATGTAAACCACTTTGAATTGCGCTGTTGTTGAAATGTGCTATACAGATAAGCTTGCCTTGCCTTGCCTTAGATTTGAACCATTGAAAAAGGAGAATGTGATATCAGAGAGGTGGAATTCCTCCATAAATCCATTATAGATAAAAATATTAAACCTAAAGTTGAAAGGAACATGAACATTAAGTAGATGGATTTCTTTAATTTAATTAAATCACAATGTCAAAAATCCAAATGTGAATATCTAAAAGACTGAATAAAATACAATCTAAAATTAGTTATAAATATATATCAAATGTGGTATGCAGTAAAAGTTTATGTGACTGCTGTGATTTGACTTTAAATTACCTCTCCATCCTTTTTTCCATGATATCAAATGCTGTGAAGGATTTAAGACCTACATGACTGGACAGGTTACCACTTCATCACAAGATATTAATGAGGTTTAAAGAAATCACTACAAATGTTGATTCACTCTTTTCAACTGGTCCCTAATATTGGTAATATAATCATATCATTTCATTTTCCATAAATACTTGTGACCCCATGCATCATGAAAGAACAGCAAAGTTAAAAAAAAAAAAGATAACTTCAATCCTACCTCTGAAGAAGCTATTGCTTTGAGGGAAACCATGGTATCCAGATGCAGACAGATTTGACAGGTTTGGAGGTTCTGCAACAGTCTCTAGCCTATTCTCAATGTTCCCCTCCTAAATAAGTAAGAAAGTAATATAAAATATATTAAGAAACTCCAAATATCATAAAATGTACAAATAAACTACTGCAACAAAAAGCTCAGTAGTTGTAATTCCTGATTACCTTGTCTATTTGGGTCCACTTCAGAATAAACTCAGACGTTTCTTTGGACTCAGTCAGGCCAGTCTGAGCTCCTGCGTCATCTGCAAAGCCTCTTCTCGGACACAGCCTGTTTCCTTGAGTGCTTTCTTCCTCTTTCTCTCTGTCTTGATGAGACAGGCTGTAGCTCATCTGAGCCTCTTTCAGGTCTGTGAGAGTCACACCCTGCGGGATATCCACACAGCTTCGTGTCTGTCAGCAGTCAAACACAATCTATTAAAGCCAGAGCTTGTGAAGCACTTAGTTTATACCTGTGTTGACCTGCGAGTTTGCCTGGCATGGCGGGACTTTGCTTTCCTCTGAGATTCTGCTTCTTCATCCTTCACAGGAGCCAGATACGACCTGCCAAAAAAAGTACATAGATCTTGAAGAGAAAGTACAACTGTAGAAGATTCTATAGATTTAGGATGAGTTTCTGAAAGTAACCCCAATATATGTAATTAAAAAGCAAGATAACTATAACTCCAGTTGAAATATGCCAGCAAGAGAGCACACTGCAAATCTGATCAGAAGAGACCAAAATTTCACTTTCTGGTCTACATGTAAAATGCTGTATATGGTGAAAACACTGCTAACCGCAACTACGCCCAGGAAACATGGTGGTAGTAACATCATGCTGTGGGGAAACTTTTCTCCAGCAGGTACATATATAAAGGCAAGAGTTGATTGAAATATGGATTGAGCAAAAAAACCCCCAAAAAAAACAGAAACAAAACAAAACAAAAGAACTGAGCAGTTATGGAAGAAAACCTGCAGGATAAAGACACTAAAACACACAACCAGAGTTGCAATGGAATCAGGGGTCTCAAACTCCAGTCCTCGAGGGCCGCAGTCCTGCAGTTTTTAGATGTGCCACAGGTATGAAATGGCTTAATTACCTCCTCCTTGTGTAGATCAG
>CAEFZX010020795.1:0-16300 GCA_903066825.1 Alfaro cultratus | reverse complement strand
TCATTGGCTACTGTCATTGGCTACTGTCATTGGCTACTATCATTGGCTACTGTCATTGGCTACTGTCATTGGCTACTATCATTGGCTATTATCATTGGCTACTATCATTGGCTACTGTCATTGGCTACTGTCATTGGCTACTATCATTGGCTACTGTCATTGGCTATTATCATTGGCTACTGTCATTGGCTACTGTCATTGGCTACTGTCATTGGCTACTGTCATTGGCTATTATCATTGGCTACTATCATTGGCTACTGTCATTGGCTACTGTCATTGGCTACTGTCATTGGCTATTATCATTGGCTACTGTCATTGGCTACTATCATTGGCTACTGTCATTGGCTACTGTCATTGGCTACTGTCATTGGCTATTATCATTGGCTACTGTCATTGGCTACTATCATTGGCTACTGTCATTGGCTACTGTCATTGGCTACTGTCATTGGCTATTATCATTGGCTACTGTCATTGGCTACTGTCATTGGCTACTATCATTGGCTACTATCATTGGCTACTATCATTGGCTCAGGAGGTTGGCGTTTACCCTGTGACAGGTGGGTTGCCAGTTTGAACCCCTGATCAGATGGGTCTGTAATGACAGCTTTGCGTCCATCAGTCTGCCCAGGGCAGCTGTTGTTTACCAGCACATCATGTGACTGTGATGCTAATTAGAGAACATATCTTTAGCATGTTCCTATGGTCAGATCATTTTCAGTGATCTAAAGGTCCCATCACTTTTGCCCATTTCTGTTCATCAGTTTTTGTTTTTTAAGCAGTTTTGTTGATCTACTATTCAAAAAAGCGATATCTGGTTTTTGATGGATAATTTTTCGTAAGTTCTTATTTCTTGTTACCTTTCAGTTATTTCAGTGTCATTTTTGGGCTTTTTGGTAATTAACAGAAAGATACCAACAATTTTGTCCACCTGTGTATTTAATGCTAATGGCATCATTGTTGCTGGTGTCAGCTCACATGTTTTATCCTGTCTTTAGATTGATAGAGTGCAGTTTGACAGAGATTAGCTGTTCTTCTCTGGTCTCGGCTCTGAAGTCCAATCCATCCCACCTGCAAGAGCTGGATCTTAGCAGGAACAAAGACCTGAAAGATGCTGGCGTGAAGGAGCTGATTGGTTATCTGGAGAGTCCACTCTACAGAATCAAGATTTTAAAGTATGATCCTGTATCTTAATTTTGTGCTGTGATTAATTTGATGGGAAATTGTGCTAAGATTAAACTGCAGACGCTTGACTGATCCACATGAAGGATTCCCCCAGTAAAATCTCTTTTATTCTTCTGTAATTAGGTTGAGTAAAACTTAATTTGCTTCTTTTAAAAGTTAATATTTCTTACGAAACATGTACCATATGTATTATTAATATATTACACTTCTATTTTTTCCTTTAAATATATGTTGACTATGTTCAAACATTGACAGTCTGAGTCAGATCCTTATGTAAAAAAATTGATTTAAAAAATCCCTCATATAAATCATGTGGTCAATTCAAGTGAAGGCTGCCATTAAATATTCTACATCACTTCAGGTTTTATGGCTGCTGAATAACAATTTATATGTACTAATATGGATTTGTTATTTCCTCCAAAGCTAATAGTTTTCCAACGTTTATCTTTAATGCAGGTTGGCTAACTGCGGTTTGTCTGAGATCAGCTGTGATTCTCTGGTCTCTGCTCTGAAGTCCAACCCCTCCCATTTGACAGAACTTGACTTGAGCTACAACAACTTGGAAGATCCCAACGTTCAGCTGCTCTTAGAGCTCCTGGAGAGTCCAGATTATGAACTTCAAACTCTGCAGTAAGTGCATGGCTTAAGTCATTCCAGGTTGCTGTTGGTAATATGAAATGTGTATCAGAGCAAAGATCCAGTGTCTTTCTGTAAACCTGCAGCTTCACAGCAGCATGTGTTCTTCATAAAGATGAAAAGACAACAATCAGACAAAAACATGTTGGATCCTTGTTTTCATTTATCAAAGTGTTGCAGCATCGAGACTGAACTCAGACAATTTTTTCTCTCACATTTGAACAATAAGGGATGAGTTCTAGCTGACTGCAGTCTGAAATAAATGGCTTTTATTTCAGAAACAATTACATTAACTAAATGGTTGTGGTCAAATTTGTAAATATAGTCTGTACTTCTGTTTCATCTAAATGTTTTTTTAACGACGGCCTCCATGTTTCTCAGCTGACATTTCAAAAACAGTTTAACTTTACGTTGAGCAACGTGTAATTTTAGTAAACATCAGAGCTCTTTTTTCATTGCAGGTGGGATTGATGGTTCTGCAAAGGAAAGAGCTGTGACCTGATGTGACCTGGTGTGACCCGATGTGACCTGGTGTGACCTGATGTGACCTGATGTGACCTGGTGTGACCTGGTGTGACCTGATGTGACCTGGTGTGACCTGGTGTGACCTGATGTGACCTGGTGTGACCTGGTGTGACCTGGTGTGACCTGGTGTGACCTGATGTTCCATAAAGGTTGAAGCAGCAAATGTCTGAACAAACTGACTCATTCAGAGCAATTATGTATTTTGTTCTTGTATACTTTCTGGTAGATTCAGTCCTATTCTGTCACAGTTGGTTATTATACCTTAAGGATTTATTTGCAAACTGTTGAAGAACAACTTAAAATGTTAAAGGGAAGATTGTTATACTCCCCTTTTTTTACACCAATTGTTACCCTGTTTTTAATTATTAAAAGTTTAAGACCTGGATATGAATTAAAAAATAAAACATTTTTGCTGTCAAAGTTTTACTGTAGGTATTGTGTTTTCATAAGATGGTAGGATTGGTTTCTTATTTCACACTGGGCAGAGTAAAGAACATTTCTGTATCTGTCTAAACACTTTATGAAGAAATATATCAAAGTTCATAAGGTTGATTTAACTAAAGACTGTCATGTTTGGTTCCAATCTTTTAACCCACATGCAGAACAGGAAGCAGTTTTAGGATGTTTATTAATACAGTAAGGCAAGAAAGGTTGAGTGAGAATAATCCCTGGGACAGGTTTACGGAGTCGTTGGCACACTGAAGGACAACAAAGGAGATTGTGAGTTTGTAGTTGCCGGAAATGTGAGTTACAACAGTATTCACGACTGGTCTTACTTGTAATGATGAAATATATCTTCGGGGAGAGGGTCGACTGCGGGCTCGGGGTATTGTTTTCTTATTGCAGGTTTTAGATAATGATCCGGGTTCCAGAGGGTGGCTCAATCGAGGAGGTTCCAAGTGGAAAAGTGGAGGCTGCGGTGGAGGGCGGACAGGTAAGTTCAGGCATGGAGGAAGACAGAGGAGCGGTTCGACTGCCAGCTGGAATATCCAGGAACTGCTTGTGATCCAATGGAGGAGGTGAAAGTGGGACTCGGGTAACCAGTGGATAATGTCCACGACGTCATGAGGGGTGGAAATCCAGAAAGCCAGAACGAGATCTTCACGAGGAGTAAACACCTGAGAACAGGAAGGTAACAAAGGAGATTACAAGGAGTAACTTCTCAGAGAAACACAGAGAGTAAACTCAGGAGGCCTCAGAGTACCATTACTGGCAAACACTCAGGCAGTCCACTCCTCTTAAAACTCAGGATGATTGGGTGATGAATCACAGGTGCGCTGAAACGCAGGCATGCCCTACCAGGGAGGCAGCCTCTGGCGCTATCTGCTGGATGAATGGAGGAACCTGCTCAGTGTTTTCCGCTCTCCCGGTCAGCGGAGCCAGTAAACGTTTTGTCTGTAGAAAAGCAGTTCTCCATGTTTTCCTCCCACCTGAACGTCCAGAGGAGCATAACACAGGAAACCGTCACGATGAAGCAAAACATCCAGGATTTCAGTTTCTGCAGGCCAGGCAGCTCTGGAATGTGACTCATTGGAAAAATGTCTGATATTTCTCACTTTAGATTAAAAACTGGAGAAAAGTGAAGAAGTTCTCCCTCTGCTCTCTCCTCCTGGTTGAGGCGTCTGCTGCATCAAATGTTTATCTGTTAAAGGGGTGGATCATTTGTTTCCATTTACATGAAACAGAACAGGAAGTTTTTATGCTATATGGCAATCTCATGTCTACATGTGCTTCCTGTTCATCAGCTTCACATGAAGCCACATTTCAACACAATCAACTGGAAACCTTTTGTCTCACTGCGCGACATTAAATCAAAGGTTCTGATTCTTCTAAGGCTGCAAGAGAATTGGTTGTTCATCTGCTCATCCATGCAAACGCGTTTCTTCAGCTGCATTTAAATGGGTTTATTGACATGAGACAGATGAGACAGTCTGTTCTGCTGACGGCCTCTGAAGCAGGAAGGTTCTGGGTTTGAATCCTGAACAGGTTCCGACCCAGGAATGCGGATCTCTCCTGGTACTGGAGCTTAAAGGGGCAGTGCATTTTATGTGTTTTCCAGGAACTTTGTGCTATTTTATAGCATAATCAAGTCACTTCAGTTATTATAAAAAATACTATGTATGTCAAATATGACTTAAAAAAATGTTATCTTGTAATTTAACGACTTGAAATTGGGCCTCTGTCTCTTTAAGAAGTTCCTGCTCTTTTTGAAGCTCCGCCTCCAGGAAGTCATCCCAGCATGGCTCCTCTATTAACCCTTTAACAGCGTTTTAACTAGGGTTCTCTGAGAAGCAGCTCAAGTGTTTGCTAATTGCTGCTGGCTAGTCTGAAGGATCTGAGTGGGGGAGGAGCTGCACCATGAAGGCGGGGCCAGGTCCACCCAGGCGTTTCGCACAGCTGAATGGTTGCCTTGGAGATTGATGAATGAAAGAATCAAATCAAAACTCCAGGTTTTTTTTTGATGAGGGAATAAAAACTCAACATGATTTTACATGACGCTGCCCCTTTAATTATGCAACTTAGCAAAACTTTATTCAAAGTGTTTGGAGTAAAGTTTAAACTGTAAACAGGTCATGTAGGCTTCTATCTTTATGTTTCTGTTTAAAGTTTGACATTTTCATGTAAATTTGTTTATTTCCTCAGTATTTTTGCCTGAACCCATCGCAGTGCTGCCCTCTATTGTTGGAAACGATACAGCGATACGATACGAAAAAGTCAAAATTTCTTCACTTTTTTCTTTGGGAAAAAAAAGTTGCTTGACGTTTGAAATGTCACTAAATATAGCAACAAACTTTATAAGTTGGCAAGAGCAGTTCCCTCATCCTGACCACACCCAGCTTGCCCAGGTCACGCCCATCTGTGTCTTGGCTCCGCCCACTTTCTACTTTTAAACATTTTTCAGGGGCGGAGTTAGTTACAGTTTGGAATTTCAAAACTTTCAGACCTCCTGCTTGATTTTGTGAGTAAATATTTACTGCTATTACTGTAAATATGTTGAACCAGATAATTACCAAAGAGTAGAACTAGTTAAAAAAAAATTAAGGTTCCAGCAAACTTACAGAATGAATGAGAATTTTTTAGCAAAGTTAGAAAAACTTTGCAGTCAGAGTTGAATTAAAGCAAAACTCACATTTGATTCCTCGCAGAATGAATTAAATCGATTCCATTCATTTCTTCATTCTGTTTTGTTGTTGTGCATCTTCTGTCTCGTGTTTCTACTTTTTCTTCATCCTGCAGCAGGACAGTTGGATGCTTCTAACATTTTCCTCTCCAAGATTTTAATTTGTTGGATAATTTCACCCTAATTAAAGTTAAAATGTCCTGAGTTTCTTTATAAAAGGTCCTTTTTCAGCTTCATTTTCAGTTCAAAGATGCAGAAGTGTTGCTGAAATAGTTTTAATTCACAGTAACATGTAAAGTCAAACATATTGTCCATATGAACTGATTCAATGTCCTTCCTGCTGACGATGTCTCAGCGTCCGGCTCACTCAGGCAGGAGCCGCGTCTCCCTGAGGACGGCGTTGACGGCAGGCGTCAGGCGGCCGGCGTAGCTCAGCAGCCGGCCGTCATAAATCAGCTGCTGGGCTTTCAGTCCTGTTTGTCCTCGAGTTCTGCAGAAACACAGCAGGGAAACGTCCGGAAATGGGATCTGGTCAAACATACGAAGCAACGCAAAAACACCAAAAATATCCATGATTTTTAAATGCTATTATCTCTGTGTGTGATTTGCAAAAAACTGCCGGAAATGAAGTAGTTAAAATGTTGACGCTGTTTTTATGAAGATGTTTAATTTTTGTTTTATTGAGTCAGTTTTAACATTTTCAGTTTGACGTCTGGTAGCTCCTCCAAAAACACTTAAAATCTGCAGAACCAGAGTAACGAGGAAGGCTCAGGCCATCCTCTTCATCGCTCTTCTGCTCATAGATACAGGCTGATTAAATGCAACATAAAAAGTTACATTGATCCTCGTTAGTCTCATTAATAATTTGAGATGAGCTTAAACAAACTGTTGGTCATTAAATGCTCCGTACTCTATATGGATTTTGTGGTGTATTTTTTATCATCGGTTGTTAAAAAATAGCAAATTGCCCCTAGGGGGGGCAGTAAAGTTTATCTGACCTGAACTGAAAAGTCATAAAATCATCAGAATCACAAATTCTTTGGGACGATTTGAGGACAAATTGAACCAAACCAACATTGGGGCGGATTTGGTCAATTTCCAGGGTGAGAAGGAAATAAATTTCCTTGCATTTGAATTACATCTTTTCAGTTGGTGAAGGTTGAAGAGTTCTGCAGTTTATAGCTGTAGCTTGAATCCCTTCAGATGTGTTTGTTCTGTCAGGTCCATTTATAGCTTACTTGGTGTGGTACATCCGGGCGATCGTCCTGTCCGCCCAGGCGCAGCTGTTCTGCGACCGCAGCACTCCGTGGACGGTGACGACGAACACGGACCGAGGGTTGGTGATGATCTTGTAGTTGTTGAAGTGAGGTTTGGGTTTAACAGGTTCGCTGTACAGGTGAGTCAGGACGTTGGCCCCGGATACGTTACGCCAGCGGCCCCTCGCAGGCAGGACGTTCAGCGGCGGAGGAGGCAGCGTGAATTCGGTGGGGAACCAGTTGTTCTCGAAGCTAAAGCACCGGTCGGCGCCGTGTCTTTTCTCCAGGAGCTGCAGCAGCTCCAACCAGCTGCAGGAAGCAGGAAGCAGGAAGCAGGTCTGAATCAGTAAAACACTTTCAAAAGGCGGAACAGGAGAGAAAACACAAAGGTTCATAAAAGATCAAAACTTGACTCAACTCAAAGATCTGCTATGTTTCATCAGAAGCTACGAAATCAGTTTCATTGATCCAGTTGTACGGTGAAAATGGTTCGCAGCTGTTGTGTGATTGGTCAGAAGTTTGTAGACGTGTTTAATGGAGAAATGTTGACACATCACTTTTCTATCTGCAGGAGACATGAGTGCATCTGAGGAAAGTTTGTTAGCATTTTACCCAATCACTGTTCAGTTCGCTTTAATCCGACTCCAGTCCGTTTGCCTGGAAAGTCCGGTTCGGTTGGTGAGCTGAGAATGCTAATCAAACTTTGATCTCTGGTCCTACAAACCTCGGTCTGGGTTCGGTTGAACTGAACTCCGGTTCAGTTTGAATGCGTATGTGAACGCCAAGCGAACCAAAGGCCGCTCCAAAAGCAGGAAGTGGACTACAGCGCAGGGCATTCTGGGTAAATTCAACCAAAACAAACCTGTTAGCTTAGCGCCATCAGGAGAAACGACCCCTAATATCTTCTTCTTCTATGGTGTTTACTGGCAGTTTACAGGCTTGGTGTATTACCACCATCAACTGGACGAAGGCGTTATCCAGAAATTCAATTTATCTTTAAAACCCTAAAATAACTATGTTATATACATAAACACACAATCTCACCTAATTTTGTCTTTTAAATATTTAATAAGTGCTTGAATTATATCTTGTGATTGATGATTTCCTAATAAATTAGTCCTAGATGTTTCTTTTCCTTTTCTTTCCCATGTCTTATTCCTAATATCTCCATTTTAGTGAAGAAAGAAGTTGTGCTCAATGTTTTCTTCAGACGTTTTCATGTTGTTTCCTTCAGTGGTTCTTGGTGTAGCGCCCCCACAGGTGAGGAGGGGAACATGATGTGCTTGAACATATTTTTGTGTTGTTCTGCTTTTTGCTGCATAAATAAACTTGCTCTCCTTTCTTCTTCCACGCTGGGAGATCAAACACCTTCAACTTCCTTTGAGCAATATAATCACCATCGTTGGCTGTTTGAAAAAGTATTTGTAAAAAGAGTGAAAAAGAATCATGAAACCTTTTTCTGCCACTTCAAAATCATGAAATACTTTTTGCTGATCTTGCAGGTGAAGAGAAAGTTAAATACAGTGAAGTAAATTGTTGTAACTACATATTTAATGGTTAATGTCAGTTGGACCGGGTCGGCTCTCAGTACCTGTCGACCGTCTGCGGCAGGATGAGCTCGTCCGGGTCGTGCAGCGCCACGTATCTGGACCGGTACATGGATCTGTACAGGCAGTCGTTGAGCGCCGGGATCTGACCGAAGTAGTGGATGTCACCAGGATCCCGATCGGGTTTAGAGTGACGAGAAACCTTCAGGTACTCCGACAGAGACCAAGGAACCACCTGCACCAAACCTGGAGACGGACGGCTGCTTTTAGTTTACACTCAGTCAATAAAAAGGAAAAAAAACAACATTTAGACTTTTTTATTTAACCCAAACAAGAAGAATATTTCTGCATTATTGAACTTCAATGCATGTGTATTTGAAAATAACTTGTCAATGTTGTGATGAAAGGGTCAAAAAAAACATTTTCCCTCAAATATCTGGATAAATATTTCCATTGTAATAAAATAAATCTTGAATTTAAAGCTACTTTATAACATGATCCAAACCAATAATCAATAAGTTGATCTCAGTGTTGGTGAGTCTGACTTCTGAGACGTCTCACATTTACACACAATTAAAAAGTTTATCCACTGTTTCAGACTTCTGCTAAATTATTGATCAAGATAAAATAAAAACAACTATTTTGATCAGCTGGGCTGCAAAAAGCGACACTTTGCATCTGGACTGATTTCAGAATAAAAGTTGTGGTATTGAGTTTTTCTGTTTTTCTCTTTCAGCCTTTCAGTCACTATAGTTGGTTTTTAAATGTTCTTTATCAAAGGATTTGCAGGATCTCCGTGTTGCATCTTCTCTCATAGGAAAGAACATAAAAACAAAAATTTTATTCATTTCTAAATATTTTTAAAACATAATATTAAGTATAACTGACAATAAGTTATAACTGTTTTGAAGGCGTTTCATTTTTCTGCAATTCTTTTTAATCGTTTTCACATATTAAATGTTAAAGTCTGTTCTATGTTAACCATGTTAATGAAGGCAGAGATGTGAGTCGCCATGCCGGACCTTTGTGGGTGTAGTAGTCCAGAACTCGCTGCGTCTCGACGCTGCAGTTCGTCTTGTAGATGACGATTCTGTTCACGCCCAGTAACTGCAGCATCTCCACAGTCTGAACCAGCTGCAGCACAATTTACACTGTAAAAATCACCCTGAAGTTACAACAGAGTTAGTCTCCAAAGCAGAAAATTATCTTTGGTTTGGAATTAGCCTCACTTCAAGGTTTGATTTGAACATTTCTGATGCTGTTTGTCACCTTAAAATGTGTTTCGATGCACTTTGAGCTGCCTTGTTGCTAAAAACAAACGACCTTGATTGATTGATTGATTGATTGATTGATTGATTGATTGATTGATTGATTGATTGATTGATTGATTGATTGATGTTACCTGCAGGATGTTGGTGTAGTTGTACATGGTGGAGAAACAGCTGGTGAAGTTGTACGGAAAGACGTTCAACGCTTTTTGATTCTGAACCTCCAAAAACTCAAGGTCATCTTTATCTAACCCACAAAGAGAGAGAAGAAGATATTCCTCAAAAATAACCAAGATGGCCGCCACCCTTTCCAAGATGGCCGCCACCCTTAGGGTAGCTGCAGTACCTGGGTTCCTGATGGCTGCCGAGGCGACGGCTACGTGGGTCGGCGCCTGGCAGGCCGGCGGCAGCGGGCAGGAAACGTCGGCCGTCCCGTACGGAAAGCCGAAGTGATCCCAGTGGATGTCGACGGAGGCTCTGCAGACGTGGAGCTGCTCGCTGCAGAGCAGGAAGCACTGAAGGGACACTTTCTCTTGACGAAACATTATGGAAATAACAAGAACCTGTCACAATAATAATTTAGATTAAATCATCTAATGCGTCTCCCATGAAACTCAAAAACAGCTCAAATACTGAATCAGATATTCAAAGCTGAAAAACCTTTTAAATATCATCCAACTGCTTGGATTCAAATGAACAGAAAAACAAACATTTGAACATGAATGTTAATTATGAATAAACTGTTTGGATCCTGGGTTGTTTATTTCAATCTAGTTTCATTCTCATTTGTTTTTTTATTTTTGATGACATCAGCATTGTTTCTATTTTTACTTTAATTCAGCTCTTTCTTAGTGCTTCTAGTTTATTACGTTTATTTCTTCTGTCTAGTTATTCTTAATTACTCTAGTTTATTAAGTTTCCTATGTTAAGTTTTGCTTTACTGTTGGACTCTCCCTCGCCCCTGTGCCCCTCTCTCTCTCTCTCATCTGTAATCAGTCAGCCAATCAGCTCAGGTCTTTTGCTCCACATTCACTCTCCCAGTACTTACACACCTTTAAATCCTGTTACTTCCCTGTTTTTCCCAGTTTCTGTGATTTTTTGATCTCCTTTGGCTCCCTGTACTCCCATGTTTTTTTTTGTCTTTATTTTTCCATTAAATCTTCATCATCTATTGAAAGCCTCTGCTGCTCTGCATTCGGTTCCTCTTTAACATTCTGGATCCCCAGAACCAGAGCGAACATGGAGAAGCAGCTTTCAGCTTCTATGCACCACAAATCTGGATCAAACTTCCAGAAAACTGCAAAACGGCTGAAACACGGAGTTTCTTCAAATCAAGGCTCAAAACCCGTTTAGAGCTCCTGTTCACAACAGTGACCCACATATTTGCTCTGATTAATGATGACAACAACGGAACTGCAGAAATGCAACGTCTCTTACTGGTTTCTATGGTTTTTCTGGTTTTATGAATTAAACTTTGAACTTCCTTGTTGCTGAAATGTGCTACACAAGTGAAGCCGATTAAACATTAACTTTGCTGTTTGTGTGTACAGTTACACTGGGTGCAGTGGCTTTCTTCAGCTTTGCCCGTAATGCCTCTTCGTAATGGTTGCTTTAAATTTTATGTTTTTTAGTGTGAGAGTTGCTGACGAAATATTACGGTAATTGTAGATCAAAGACAAAAAAGCGGCCAAAAGAGACCAAAACTTTCTGGACCAAATTCAAATATTTACAAGAAAAAAGTATCGTCTGACGTCAAAAAGTGGCAAATTTACAAGAAATTCCTTCTCTGTACCCAAGATTATAAGAGACAAATTTACAAAGTTAAAATACAGATATGCTGTGACCCCATGTTTCCTAACCTCAGGCTCTCTGCTCTGCATGTTTTAGACGTTTTCCTGTCTTAACACGCCTGGTTCAGAGGATTTGAGCTCAGCAAAAGCCTGTTCATCAGTCATCAGGTGCTGAAGCAGAGAAACATGTAAAACATGCAGGAGCCTTGAGAAACCAAGAGCTGACGGTTTCATTTACAGAACAGAAAATAAAAGATTTCATCTCAGGTTAAGGTGGTAAATTAAGAAGATTTGAATTTGGATATTTTACAATCTGGACGTGGAAGTCCAGAACAATATCTCCCAAACCCCATGAGAGGCGTTGAAGCTGCAGTTTGCAACTTTTATGAAAAATATATTTTCTATATATTTGTTAAAACTTTCACCATGTTGTTACAGATAATCTGTGAAAAGATTAATTTCCTCCCTGAGCTACTACTCCTGTCTGAAAAATGCACCAAAATCAACCAATAAGAGCCAGGGGGAGGGGCTTAGCACTGTCAATCATTTTATGTATGTGTTGCTACATATGTTAATGGTGGAGAAACAACTTTCAGTTACAGGAAAACTGTTTGTTCATTTTCTTTTAGAGAGGAAGTGGAGGAGGAGGGAGAAGGGTGAGCAGCGCCGCACAACATTGTGATTGACAACACTAGGACCCACCTCCTGACTCTGGGAGAAGGCAGATTGATTTTTTTTTCACTGTCTCATAAGCAGCAACGACATGGTGACTGTTTCAACAGAAATAGAAAAATATTTTCATAAAAATTCCATCCTGCAGCTTTAATGCGATTCTGCAGCAAATTGTTCTGATCCAAAGAAACGAACCCAGAAAAATATTCACATGTGAATCTCCTAAATTTACCAGCTCAGTCTTAGAGGACGCGTGAGCTTCTGTTACAAATCTCTGTTTTTTTTACTAAATGTTTGTTTTCTATATCTGCAAAATTAATCTTGAAAATTCCAAGTTTGTTTTTTGTGCTCACATTTTTCAACAACTTTACATGGCAGCAACTTTCCCCCATCGAAGGAAGAGAAACTTTAACAGAGCGTATAAAGATGCCTGGTGATGCAGGGAACAGGAGTTCCTTCCAGAACGCATGTTTTCACGCTGCGTCACGCATGTTTTCACGCTGCGTCACGCATGTTTTCACGCTGCGTCACGCATGTTTTCACGCTGCCTCACGCATGTTTTCACGCTGCGTCACGCATGTTTTCACGCTGCTTCACGCATGTTTTCACGCTGCGTCACGCATGTTTTCACGCTGCGTCACGCATGTTTTCACGCTGCATCAAGCATGTTTTCACGCTGCGTCACGCATGTTTTCACGCTGCCTCACGCATGTTTTCGCGTTGCGTCACGCATGTTTTCACGCTGCTTCACGCATGTTTTCACGCAGCTTCACGCATGTTTTCACGCTGCATCACGCATGTTTTCACGCTGCATCACGCATGTTTTCACGCTGCATCACGCATGTTTTCACGCTGCATCAAGCATGTTTTCACGCTGCTTCACGCATGTTTTCACGCAGCTTCACGCATGTTTTCACGCAGCTTCACGCATGTTTTCACGCTGGATCACGCATGTTTTCATGCTGCATCACGCATGTTTTCATGCTGCATCACGCATGTTTTCACGCTGCATCACGCATGTTTTCATGTTGCTTCACGCATGTTTTCATGTTGCTTCACGCATGTTTTCATGTTGCATCATAGCTTCCAGTGAATTTCTTCTTACCTTCTTGGGTTTGGTTCGATGCTCCAGAAAAGCAGACACCAGCAACGCTTTGGAGCCGTCGACTCGTATCAGATGGGCCGACTGTCCTTTGAGAACTGGAAGAGGAAAAACAGTAAAATATGCTCATCAGGAAGAAGCTTAACAGAAACGTTCAGGTTAGTGGATAATAAAACAGAATCAGTGGGATCAATCCAGTGGAAGGTGTTCTCATAGGGAGCAGCGATTGGTGTTGGTTCATTCACACCAGTCCCGTTTAAAACGCTTTAATCCGACTCCAGTCCGATTTCCAGAAGGTCCAGTTCGGTTGGTGAGGTGTGAATGGGAACAGGTCGTTCAAAGGCAGAGGCCCCAGTTTTTCAAATAAACTTCTGGTGACCATTTTTTATTTTATCTGCAAAATGATAAACTAAAAATTATATATTTTAATAATAAAATTAACAAAATTGTCTGATTTTTGTAGAAAACTGATTTGCAGATCATAGTTTCCAAAATTGGAGGGTAGATTATTTCCTTATTTAAAAAGATTTGGTTTTGAAGAAAAACAAAAAGGTCAATGTTTGTTGTAGTTCCCAACAAAAATAGGATAATTAAATAATATCATAAACTTTAGTAAATGGGAATCTATTTTTTTGTACATATTATTTATTCCCCTAAAACATGAAAACTGTACATCTGTTCTTGATTTTCTCTGTTCTATAATGGATTATTGCTGCAGATAAAAGCCGGGGTGGACCTGTGGTTCCTGCGGTTTGGTTCTGGACCACGGCCGGCCCGACTGACGGCTGCAAGGCGAACGTCAGAACCTGGAGAGACAACATCCTGTCTGACCTGCAGAGCAACAAAACAAACAGGTTTAATGTTCCACATCTCTGTGATCAAACAGCCAGTGGAGATAAATAATTCATTCAGACACAAAGCAGCATTAATAAGTTATTTTCTCATTGTTCCATAAAATTCATCACATTAAGTGGATTAAACAGACCTGAGCAACTGATTAAATGTTTCCTCTGTTTTTCTAAACATTAGCAGTTCTGGCTGCTCGTTAATCTGGGAAGGACATAAGTCAATCATCCTGCAGAGGAAATGATTATTAACCAACAGAAACAGTAAAGTTGTTTCTTTTTGCCCTCTGAAATGGAGCAAAAGCAGGTTGGAGGTTAGAAACCGTCGAGTCTCCGGTTCTCCAGCCGTACTGGCTGGATATTTAATGGGATTTTACTCAACGCATCTGGGAGGAAATTTATACAAAATGAACTTTGAAAGACAAAATTTCACTAAATTAATAGTAGCAGCTAAAAAAGCAATTACAAGGAGACGGGAAAAGCAGGATCCTCCAGAAAATGAGGAGTGGATTAAAGAGGGTTTACTTTTTAATTAATTTACATATGGATGGATTTATTAGGAAATTGAAAAAACTGGCAGGATTTGGCTTTGAAAGCAGGTATATTGGCTCAACAGGAATTAAGTAAGTAAAGAGATAATTTCATATTTTCTTTGTTTCCTGCGACGTCACTTTAAATTTTTGTTTTATTTTCATCCTTTTAACATCCTTCCCAATCACATTCCTCACACTCTGCCTGAGCGATGATTTTTATTAGATGGTTTGTTTTTATTTTCACTCTTTCAATATATGATGTAAAAAATAAAAGAAAGAAAAAAGAAAGTCAAGTCGTGTCCGTCTCCAAATTCACTCCAAACACAGGATTCGTTTATTTATATCACCATGGAAATTAAAAACTATAATTCCTCTAGGATTAAAGTCAGAATTCAGAGAAAATAAAAAACTTTTTTTTTCTGTGGTCCAAATCACAAATCAACTAAATGCAACTTCATCAGTTCCTAAACAGCCAATAATTCATTTCTGACATTTTATGTCAATTTCATTTCATGATTTTTGTTTATATTTCTGTTTTTGTGCTGCAGCAGGGACCATGCAGGCGATCACAAACCGCAAACTGCAGCAAATCTAACACAATGAGAACAAATCTAGATTTAGTAATGACTGAAACAATTTAGAAAATGGAGTTTATGTTTTTTTTATTATATTCCCATCACTCAGATGAGGCGAAACCTGATTTCATCCTGATCCACTCATTTTAAGAAAAGTCAGAATTCTGAGAAAAAATTTCAAGAAATTATTTCTGAATTTTAGAAAAAGTCTGAATTTTGGGCTCCATGTTCAGTAGTGACCATAGAGATGAAGCCAAACCGCAAAACTGCAGCAAATCTGTAACAGAATGTTTGATTTTATTCGTCTTCTAGATTTGCAGTGACTGAAGAAAATGGATCTTCCTGTGTTTATTAGATTCCCGTCCCATCAGCTGAGGCTGATTTCTGTCTGCAGGTCTCGTCGCTCCAGAGCTTCACCCACCTGAAGGTCCAGAGCAGCAGAGCGACGCCCAGGACGAAGACGAGGACGGAGGTCACGGCCCTCAGCTTCCTCAGCGCCGGCGGCTCCAGAACGCGGATCATAGTGGAAATAATCCGCTCAGCTCTGATCCAAGGTAGGAACTATCAGAACTTCGACTCATTAAGGCGTGGAGTCCAGACCCGCTTTCAGATCTTAACTTTTCACCTGAAGTAGAGCAGGTGAAAGACAGAGGTGAGGAAACTCACCTCGCCTTTTCTGCTCAGTTAATTATTAACAGTTATGCTAAATATTTCTTCTAATGCTTCAGTTCCACCTACTAGGATTTTTATGGGGACATTTAACTGTCAAAATTATTTGAATTATTATTCCTTTTTCTGCTTTTCCATGTTATATTTGTTTAATGAAAATGTGGCGTTGACTGTGAAACCAATCGTATAAAGGTTCAGCCTAAAGGCACAACTCCGTCGTACGCATGCAAAAGACGTCCAACGTCCAAAACTTCAAGGCCAATTTTTATGATTGATTGTTTCCAATTGGACAAGCAAGCAAAAAAGATCAAACTTTACATTGTTTCCTGTTGCTTTGGATAAAAAACCCACAGAGCCGACCTTCACATGGTGACGGTGAAATCCTGATTCCTCTTATGTTGGTCATTTTTTTCCCAGAGGTGTCTGCAGTTTTCCACCTCCATGTGTACAGTTGGAGGTTCACTTCCAACTGTACACATATTTATTTCAACACAAATCAATCATGTTCCTCTTCATAGTGTGCAGCCTGGCTGAGCTCTTCTCCTGGGGTTTCCTCCTCAGCCTGTCCAACTTGCTCCT
>CAEFZX010020789.1:0-51726 GCA_903066825.1 Alfaro cultratus | reverse complement strand
AAATTAAATTAAAAAGATTTTACTGTGTTTTTGATTTAGAACAGACTCTGTATTAAGTATAATAAAGTGAATTTTTATATATATATATATATATATATATATATATATATATATATATATATATCCATCCAGATATTTGTGTGACTAATATTATAAAACAGGTTTCCATCTCCATGTATTTAAATTAGATTTATTTACGCTGCTGTTGTTTAACAAAACCTTGAAACTAAAATACTAAATTTCTGTGATCACCGTATTTTGATACTGTAAAATCTAAACTCAGTGGTAAATAAGTGCTTCAAATTATTGTCTTTCTGACTGTTGGATACAAAAAGCAGCAGCTCAGTTGCAATTTAAACTTTATACAACATAATTTAACCCCTTAACTGTCGTGACGACACCTCTGTTTTAATTTCCCTCAAGGAAATGTTGACCTTTGACCTCATAGCAGATAAGTGGGAAAAGAAATACTGGGATACAAACATCAGAGGGTGAAAGTTCAAAGCACAGTCTCTGATTTCCCACATGGTTCAAGAAATAAAAACGTTATTGATCCCCAAGGGGAAATTGATTATTTGTTGACAAGCTGCGCCATCCAAAGTGTAAAATATTAGAATATCACTCTAAGTAAAATAAAATTCAGAAAAAACATACATGGGTGTGATACTGTAAGTAATTTAAATGACTAAATATAAAATACTAATAAATAATAAAATAATAAGCAAGCACTTTGAGATATGTTAAATATTCACTGAATTACCCAAACACACTCATGCTCAGATGAATTAATCTTCATCAGTGCAGACAGGGGGTCTGCATAGCATAAGGTGAAGTAAAGTAACGCCATTATTAGGGCTTTGCTTCATTATTTTAGTTTCATTTGCATAAACTCTTCAGTTGTGGTTCAAATATCTCCTTAATATTGTGTCTCACATCTGCAACACATATTCTACTCCATTTATTTAATTTGTCAAAAAAAGTATAGTATAGTATTCCTTGCTGTTGTGATCAGATTAAATTATTCATCTAATAAGCATATTTGACTCAAGGTTGATATAGAGCAGTATTATGATGGGTATTCTATATTTAAATCTATTTAAACCTCTAAATAGTTTTGAATATGTTAGTCAGTCAACTGGAACTCTTCAGAAACAATATGTGCAGTTCAGACCTGGAAGAAAACGTGAATCGATATTAATCCAGTTAAAGCCTGATTGGTGAATTTCTGATCCGAATGACGGCGGTTCAGATAATTTATTTTTGACCTTGTTGTAACATCAGAGTGTTTCAGAGGCAGAGCAAAACTTGTCAGGTTAAACAAAATAAGAAAAACTTTTTAAACCAGAGCTTTAGCACTTTACAATGTCATCCTCTCTGGAGACACAAATGTAAAGGATTTTTAAACTAACTTTATTATAATCAGATTCATGAGAGACTTTACTTTAAAAAAAAAAGCCCATCTCCAATTTAAAATCACAAGAAAGCTTTTGAATTAGAAAGCTACTTCAACCTCTCTTCTGTCATTGAAACGATGCAAAATACAGTCATCCTGCACTGCATGGCGGAGGGTACCGCAGATGAAACCTTAAGAGACTGTACAAAGGCTTGCTGCTAGGCACAGATAGTCATTAAGTATTTCTCTAAAAAAACTCAATAATTATCTTTTCTCTGTCCAAGAGGAGCTGCAGTGGCTCTAATGCTCTCCTCTGCAGAGTAATTGTAGAAAAGAATCCTCTCCCCATCTGGCCTGTGTTTGTCAGAGGCCCACTACTCTCATTACTCCATTGTGCACATGTACAGGGTTGGGAACATATTGCCAAACTGCAGGGCCAATATCCCATTCACTCTGCTTCTTTCTCTTTAACGCTCCCCAGAGAGCGCTCGTCTTCCTGTTCTCTGTTCACATGCAGAGCAAGTATGCTGGCCGTACCTCGAACCCCCCGCCTCTGGGCTCCCTTGGCCACGCCCTGTCTGAGGTCAGCACAGTGTGTGGGACAGTGTGTCCAAACAATAGCCAGAGAGAGCCGGCTCCTTTCTTCCCCAGTCTGTCTGCTGCTCTCCTCCTCTCCTATAGCGTTCCCATTAAACTCCCTCCAGTATAAAGGACCAGTAGAAGCAGAGCAGGATCTCCAGTAGCAGATAGAAATCCTATCCTTGGTGGGTGTCAGGATTCTGGCTTTGTTGTGCACAAGTCTTTACAATAATACTTGTGTTTCACCATAAAATAAATTTTATGGTGATATGTTAAATTTTTTGGCATTTCACACATGCAGTGATATTCAAGTTGTAAAGGTGAAAGCAAACATGGCTGAACCGCCAGAAGAACAAAGAAGAAACTGTTGTTAGTTTATAAATCACTGAACGGTTTAGCACCATGATACATTAAAGATCTGCTGTTGTTGTATCAACCTTCCAGAAAACTCAGGTCTTCTGGTTCTGGTCTGATCTGCATCCACAGAACCAGAACCAAACATGGAGAAGCAGCATTCAGCTTCTGTGCACCACAAATCTGGAACAAACTTCCAGAAACTGTAAAACAGCCGAAACAGAGTTCCTTTACATCCAGACTAAAAACCCACCTGTTTAGAGTTTCTTTTGAAACATAATAAATGAAACATTGATGAACATTTTGATGTGTAACGACAACATTTGACAAAATGTAATGTTTCAATTGGTTTTTATTTATTAAAAAGTTTAAAACCACATTTCCATTTCCTTCTACTTAACAAATATACACCTCTTTATCTTAGTGGATCACAAGGAATCCCAGAAAAATCAATTAAAAGTTTTTGTGAAAAAAAAATAAATAAATAAAAATAAAAATTGGATGTCAGCAAAAAAATTAAAGCAACCAAAAAAATTAAGTCAATCTTTATTGCAGTGTCTGAATTTGTTTGTTTTCCTTACTAAGAAGATAACTCATTTTACATCATATATTTTGATATCAGCAAAGTAAAACATAATCCTTGACGGTTTTCTCTTCTTGAGTCGATAATGAGCTTCAGGTTGGTAATGAACTCCATGAATAATGGCTCTGCGGTTACTTGTTTTGATTTGTAGTGGAATCCAGTCTTCATTAATGAACTGGGAGAGCTGCACAGCCTGTCAGTGGGAGCTCAGGCCTGGTGGACTCTTGCTTGACCAAAAGTTTCCATTTCTGAATTCAGAAAGTAGGGAGGGCAGCTGAGCAGCACGTATCCACTTTCGTGTCCTTACAGGGCCAAAAGCAAGCCAGCTTATTTCGTCTCAATTGCTCTGAAATCGTTCCAAGATCCTTGTTCTCACCGGAAAGGCTCTGATTTCAGAAATGGTCAGAGGTTAAAGATGACAGCTGACCTCCTCGTGGCGGGTTTACAGGAAGGAAGAGCTCAGATTGTGTCATTTTGGGTGGCATCAAGCTGTTGTCCTACTATGAAAAAAAAAAAACAAGACAGGAAGTGATGCAACAGTTTCTGCTAAGATGCCATTTCACCAGACAGTAGCTGTGCTTTCATTACAAATGTGGTAAAAATTCTGCTAATGTCAACAAAAAAAACACACAATTTGCAGTTGCGGCATTTCCATTAAGGTTATGTGCACCTTCCAAACCAGGATCGGGTCTTCTGGTTCTGGTCTGCTTTCCATCCCCAGAACCAAACATGGAGAAGCAGCAACAAACTTCCAGAAAACTGTAAAACAGCCAAAACACTGAGTTCCTTTACATCAAAGTCAGAAACCCACCTGTTTAGAGTTGCTCTCAAACAATTATCACTGGAACATTGACCAACATGTTTGACGTGTGCTGATAATTTTGATGATGACACTTGACAAAATGTAATGTTTGTCACTTGTTTCCCAAACAGCGTCTTTATCACTTTTTATTTTTGTGTTTTTATGATGTGAATCCCTTTGAACTGCCTTGTTGCTGAAATGTGGCATACAAATATACTTGATTAAATAAGAAACAGTTAAAATCACGAGCGAATAAGTTTGTTCATGCAATAAGTCATTAAAATCAATGCCGCGCCATCATCCTCTTATCACTTCTTGTTGTCTTCTCTTCGTCTTTTCCTCCAGTAGTAGCATCTGATTGTTCATCACATGACTTGTGATGTGAAAAAAGTATTTCACTGCAGTTTTGTGAAATACATCTAATTCAATAAGGCTGAAAAACCACCTCATTCTAGTGAAAACACTTTTTTATCAAAAACGTTATGTTTTTCAAAATTGCTGTGTTTCCATTAAGCTTTTATTTTCTTAATTTCAATTTGCAGTTATATGGTCAATAGAAACGCAGCTATAGGGTGGATCTTTAGCAGAGTTTCCTCGGGAGTAAATATTTCCAGTCAATCTTTATTTGACCTCACTGAGCTGAAAGTTGCTCAGTGAGAGTCATTTCTAGAATGCTATCCATGACACAAAGCATCAAATTGCTTTGAGATAATAGCTTTCCTATCAGTGAGACTGATATATCTCTATATGCTAATTACATCCATGAAAGCCTGTCTTTTCCACTGGCACAGAGCAGTTTTTGGTTCCCAGATGAGTTTTTGACGAGAAATGATTTCCTTAAATAGAGGCTTCCAGTTTTAGGTTATGACTCGAGTTAAGTGCACATTATGACAGCTGCTTTAATTGTCAGGGGATTTGGAATGACAGACAATGAATAGTGAAGATATTTTTGTCTTAAGAGAGAAGTAAAAGTTACTGATGTCATTGAATGGGCCTGAAGGTCGAGTAAGCCAAAGGTCAAGGTCAAGTCACATGTATTATAAGCCAGTCAGAGAAAGGTCATCTTTCTCTTTTATAAAAATAAATCTGAAGAATAAATTATTTATTGTTATTTCTCTCTTTTGAACCTGTAATTTTGTTGTAATTTTCACAAACTATGACAATAAATGGTAATAAAATTGCTCAATTCTTACATGCAATGTAATTCAATTTTACTTTATCATTGAAAACTTTAATCTGACACCTGTTTGGACCAGCTGACTCATAAAACATAACAGGGTCCCTGATTGGTGGATGCTCTTAATTGAAGTCATAAAGTTGCATTTCCTTACACAAGACTGTAATTTCTTTTAAAAGAAGCAACAAAACGACCCAAACTGTAAAACGTCAACAAATTTCAGAGCAAATTAACTATCAAGGACATGAAAACATGTATAATTTGAAGAACCTGGAACACCACTTGTCATGAATAAGAGCTTATTTTGCTTCGACCCGCAAACCAGCAAGGACATTTTAAGGAGTCCTGGAAAAACAGAGATTGTAGACGAAAAGGTCAAATCTGATGAATCTGTCTGCACTGTAGGCCTACTACGTTACCTCTGAGTCACCACTTTCTGCAGAGGATCAGGCAGCGGTTTCAAAAAGAAGAAATGAGCCGAATCAAAGGATTTAACTCCAGCCGGGCTGATTGAGATATCTGCTGGATGTACAGGTATCTCAGTGACGCCTCGCACAGCAGTCTGGAATGTGTGCAGGATGTTCCTCATGTCTCCATTAATTACACTCGTTTAAGGGGGAAGAGATTTGCTGTACAGGGGTTATAATGATTCTCCTAAGAGGAGCTTTTCATAGCCACTGTTTGAATGCAGCTATCTCTTCTTCACAACAGGAGACGCAGATAATGATCACATTTCTTCTGCCATGCCACCATTCATCACATCTAACACATTGTTTTCACCTGAAGTCATCCAAATCCCTGTCGAGTCCAAACTTCTGCTCTCAGAAAGAGACAAGCAGACAGACAGCGAACGAGAGACATCCTGGTTGCCTTCACAACAGTCTTGGCTGATCCTATTAAAATGCCTCATTGCTTTAACAGCAGAGACTTTTTATCGCCGCTGTATATTGTTGCCGCGGTTGCAGTGTAAATCCGTTCCCCCCAAGGAGAAAAAGGATGAGGAGTGGAAGAAAATAAGTTTTGAGGAAGCGCAGGGCTCCCTCTCTGTATACAGAGGATGCAAAGCATGACATTCCCGCAGAGCTGACGATAAGCAGAAGACTCCTCTGCTTTTCTAAATAATCGGCTTCACGCTGGCCTCCGACAAGACTGATTGGCAGAAAACACGCAAAACATTGTCAGGATGCTGTACCCCTATTATACATCCACAATCCATAAATAGCAACAATGTCCAAGTTCAATACCAAGAGTCAAATCTCTTGGTGCAGGAGGATGCACCAACTGGATGCACCAGTTATTTTGTTTATATCATAACCAGCTGTTTATTTATTCTGCTTTTGTGCGATAATGATGTAAAACTCCATTAGGATTAGAGTGTTGATGAAGCATCAGAAAATCAATAAGAGCTTAGCTTGGTTTGAATGTTAAAAAGATTACATTTGTATTACATCTATTTATAACTTGTAGCTTTTTCAATAAAAACAAAACAAAAAAACTACCTAATTATCCTCTATGACACCTGAGGTGATTTTACACCTCAGGTGTTTAGTCCCTGTAAGACGAACTAAGGTTCATGTCCTTCTTTGGTGCGATTTGCTTGTATAGATTTGAACACCAGGTCACTGTTCATGTGCGCGGTTAACAGTACATAGTTCTCATGTGACATCACACTTCCGGGAGCTTTGTAGCTGATAGCCATCTTGGTAGGTTTTCAACTGTCATGACATTTGCCATTGAGTTGTTATGAGAACAATAAACAAACCACAAGCTTTGGAATAGCCCTCTTCTTGTTCCTGTCTAACTTAATATAAGTACCTTACAATGTACTTATATTATGATATTACAATTAAAATGTTTAAGTACTCCACCCATCTCTGTAATACTGTCAGTGATATTTACTGCAGTACTTCCTGCCAAACCATTGAAATTAGCTTAGCTGATGTAGCTTTTATCTGCAAGCTAAGACGAACATGGCCTACGTGTTAGTACTTACCTTGCCAGTGACCAGAACCGAGTCATTCATGTGAAGAGTTCGAACATCCTTTACAAAACATTGATTGTAACCGTCTATGGATTTAAGGCCATGAAGCTCCTCCATGGTTTACACACTTCATGTTCACTAAGTAGTGAACCATGTCATAGTAGGAGGTCGGACGCAGCTTGTTCACTTCATCTGACATGTTTTTATTCTCTGTCTCATATGGGTCGATCCCAAAAGCAGCCATTTTGTTGATATATATTTCTCTTGCACATTGGTCAAGAGTGTCAATATATTTTCTTTTTGTTGGTCTCAAAGCTGTGGTTCATCTATGGTTTGTGCTGCACTCGTCTACCAAGATGGCGGTTCAGTGGCGCAAATCACTTCCGGTTCAGACTTGTTGGAACTATGAATATTCTTCCTACTGTTGACATCTTAGTGACTTTATAACTACATTTTGCAACTTTTCTGACCCTTCTAGAAACTTATGAGGTTGTGAGTTATACAAGAATTTGATATCAACCAAAATCGGAATCGGCAGCTCAAGCTTTTTAAAGATTGGCGATTGGCTTGAAAACTGTAGTCACTCCTAGTTGATGGTAACGTCACATGCTGTGGTAGTATTAGTATTTCAGTAGTTTTTACTGAAAGTTTAGCTTTTAGAAGCAAATTTTAAAAAGGTAGAGAAAAACAAATTCTGTTAAAGAAAAGTCAGGGCTGATGGTTGCAGTAATAGAGCGGGTTCTCCAGGGTTCGGTATCCGACCCTCGGACCTTTGCTGCATTTCTGTCCCTTGTCTTGCTGCTCATTTAATCCCTGATTGCTTTTGGTGAAGGCCTCTAGTGCAACCACACAAAAAGCCTGGAGTACTGAACTGAACCTTTAAATCACTTCATGGCCACTTTTAAGTCAAACTTTATGATATTAGCAGAAGAGTTCAGCTTGTTTAAAGTTGTACTGACTAGTTTTGTGCTTATTTTGTTTTTTGCTTGTGTGTGTACATCAAGAAATAGACCTTTTCATATCAAAGCTTTTTATTATTTAATAAAAGGCCCATGAAAGAATGAAAGACTTAGCCATGAAAGTCTGCGTTTACTACAGAATAATTGTGTTTTACCTGCTGTTGGTTCTTCACGCTGTTGCAGATGAGAACAGATGGCTCACACTGCCACATACCTCTCTGTTTACTTTCTGATGGGCATTCCTCTGAGCACCTCTGCTTCCAATTAGTCTGAATAAATAGATCCAGTCTTCATTCTCATCATTTGGAAGAACATGAAGTTCACAAACAAGATTACGCACTCTTGATGAAGCACTGCTTGAAAACTTGGGAGAACTTTATCCTGCTTTGTTTTAGCAGTCTATTCTGTCAGCCTGCCTATATTTTAGGAATATTAAAGGGAGAATACAATGCAAATATTTAATGTAGCATTTCTGTTGTATTTTCAGACCCTGGAAAGCATATATACACGCTCCATGCTATTAAATATTTGTTGTTTGCAGCCTGAAGGCGTTAGTGTTAAACTATTTCTCTCCGTTTCCTCCTGGTGAGGAGCTCATACACTAATATTTATCTTGTTTCCAATTACTGCATAAAGCGTTCACAGCCATATATACCAACGTTTCTTAGCTAAAATGCCTGTATGTCCACTCCAGAGTATTGTCTGCAGTAAGTTTTGCCTCTAACCATAAGTCCATCTGGATCCCCAAAGCATATTTTTCTCCAAGCTTCTGGTCTTTTTATATGCTTTTTTGTGACTTTCTATTTTAGTGGAGCCAGTTCAAAATATCATCTTTATCACAAGCCTCTCTTAGCTAGCAGATCAATGGTTAGAGTAATTGCTTTCTTTATGTAAGCAGCATCTGCTTTCAGCTGCAATTTTCCACATAAAATGATCTGATTAGAAACACATGCTAATATCCTCTCTGGCAATTAATTACATTCATTTTCATATTTAATGATTAGAGTAGATCTGAATCTTCAGTGGAAAAAATAACTACAAATCTATTTTAACAGATGGAATAATTTTCTGAGAATTATAATAAATGTGTGCAAATGTTCCCCAGTGTAGCTAACTGGAATATTTAGTCACTGAATTAAAATGGATTAAAAATTTTATTTTTTTCTTACTTTCTATTTATATCCAACTGAGCTGTGTGTAATTTCCATTTAAAGACATAGAGTAAACCAGGATTACAGAAAACTGCATTATTTATCCCATCAGGCTTTTGGTGACATCACATATTTTAGTGTTAACATAATTTCTGTTCATGAACATCAGTTTTATAAATGAATCTTTTGAAGCTTCATTCATGTTTTTCTTCACAAATGGCTGCTCTCCTTGACAAAAGCTATTGAAGGAACTATTGTTGTGAATAACTACGTTTTTAGTTTACTATGGATTCAGACCTTCAAAGGTTTAGCTGTGTTTCTCTACTAGATAAAGTCACTAAATGGGCTGCTGCTGCAATTAACTTTTGTCTTTTTTTAACAAGACTTTAGTCTTCTTCATGTTCCCCAGAACCAGATTCTGGTTCTGTTGGAGTTTTCCCTTCCACATACTCAAGATAAGGAAGTCCACTATCAGTGACTCAGTTCAATCAACTGGGTTTCCTAGATAGAAAACCTTTTACCCTTTGTCACATTAAGCTGAACTTGTTTGCATTTTTTTAGTATTTGGTGTTGAATTTGGATTTATGTACTTGACTTTCTGTTTGAATGGATTGAATTGATTGTATGTTCCCATTTATGATCTGAATGTTTGTCTTTTAAGTGCCTAAAAATGGTGTGTTGTGAACTGATGTTAGATAAATGAAGATAATTGCACTGAATCAAATAAAACTCACTGATTTAGTTGTTTACCGATTTCTCCTCTGTTGGGATTTAAGTTTGATATTTGGATTTAAAAATTACTTCATGCTCCTGTTTTATGTGAAAATGAGGTCTTTGTAAACATCAGTTCTGCCATTGCTTTTTTATTTTTAAGCCGTTATGAGGGATAGTGGTGAAATCTTAAACTGTTGTGCCAGTTACTCAGCAGGTTGTTGCTAGGTAGCCAAAGAGTGAGTTGCTAGGTAACCAAAGAACGAGTGAGTTAGTTAATTCCACCAATCTTGCTTGGCTACCCATGAGAGTTTGAGCGTCTAAAGTCTTTCCTCTGCTACATCCCCCAGAATGCTGTGCTGTTCTGTGAAATTATTGAAAATTCTATCAGACAAATTATCTATTGATATTGATCAAGTGTCTATCACAATATATATTATTAATTTAATGTGCATCCCTAGTCTGTTGTAATATTCTAATTCTAAATGTCATGTTTTAATTATAAATCATCATATTTAACTGAAATCATGGCTTTCAGAGAACCATCTGTGTGTAATTAATCTAAATAATGTGTTCCACTTAGTGTTAAAGTGCCTGAAATAAATAGGCTTTTCAACACCATTCTGATTTATTCAATGGGTCGGTATAATCTAAACTGTAAAAGATGTAAAAATGATTTGTTTTCAGAGTATTTGCACAAAATTACACCTTAATGTCCCTTAATTTTTTATTTGCCTGTTTTGCTGTCTGGGGTCATTATATATTCTGTTACTGGCTGCCACATTGTGCAATGATGACAGCTCTGACAACTGGACATAAACGATGAAATCTTCAGCTGTCCCCACTGAATAATGAGTTTCATTCACATTAGCTGCTATTACTTCAAGTTGTGCTTTTTTATTTTTTGGGAGAGGCTTTTAGATTCAGGGGTTTCCCACAGACTCCCATAATTAACCGCAGCCAGAGACTCACTGAGTCTCTCTGTCCAGGAATGTGCTCTCAAACCCCCAAATATGCCGCTTTTCCATCCCTGCTGCAAAAGTAGGAACACTGGAAACTCTAATGGACACGTAAAGCCTCAATGGTAGAGTCTTCGATCCATTTTGTCCTCCATGGAGGACTAAAAACCCTTTTGCATATTTCACTAAAACAAGTTCTGACTGCTAAAGCTGCAGTATGTAACTTTTATTTGTTGAAACTGACATACAGTATATGTGTGACTATAAACAACCAATCAGAACCAAGAGGAGGGTCTTGGCTGCAGCTAGCACAGCCTGTTGTGAACACTCAGGCTAGTTAGCATAGCCACCAATGAAGGTGAATAAATGTTTTTTTCTGTAACAGTGAGTTATTTAAATCTGGATTAAAACCCCACCTGTTTATTTGCTTTTCAGCTGTAATGCATGAAAAATTTACCAACATTTTGATGTATGGCACTTGGCAAAATGTAATGTTTACTGGTTTTCTCATTTGTTGATGTCATGACTTTGTATTTTTGTGTATTTATGATGTAAAGCATTTTGAACTGCCTTGTTGCTGAAATGTGCCATACAAATAAACTTGATTGACTGTTTCTCTGCCATTAGCACATTGAGCAGTGAGTACATGAGTTTGATTGGCAGCATTAAGACTTTTGTCCTGGCTCTGATTGGTTGTTTTTGGTCGGGAGCGGAGGGAGGAGGTGCAGGAGATCGATCTTTTCACAGATTATCTGTCTCACAACATACTGTCACGACATGGTGACAGTTTTAACAAATATGTAAAAAAACATATTATTTATGCAACTTACATACTGCAGCTTTAACATTACATAAATGATGTACAGGAGATATAAGAGAGTTCATTACTTCCCCCATTTGAGTTTGATGTGAGTCACTCGGCTTTGCACCACTTTACTGTCCATCCTAAAGTAAAACACAGAAGAAACAAGAATTAAGCAACGACAAGAGGATGTATGTTAGAGGGTTTGTGAGATAAGGCTGTCAGATCCGAGGATTGGAGAGTGGGAGTCTTTAGACCTGCCTCCATTATTAGATTCTGTGTTCAGCCGAATTGATTTTGGAGGTCAGTCCATAAAGCACACTGCCTCAATGCTGTGCTAACAGTGGCATCATTATGGTGTTATTAGTGAAGGAGGGGCTGTGAGAGTGCTTTACAGATGTGTGACACACAGTAGCTGTAGAAAGGGAGAGGAGAGGTGAGCTGCTGGTCACAACACTTGTGTCACGCTCCTGTGGGCCAATTACACAGAGAGGCTGCCTGAACACTGCTGGTCCCCTTTTATCTTTGTCTTAATTCAGCAGGAAAATTACTTTCCACACCGTTGACCGAGCTCAGGAATGTGCATTTTAGCTGAAGTAGATGTCTAATTATGAAGTGAAGGGGTAAAATTCAACAAACAGCTTTGATCATCTCACTTAGCACTATGCTTTATACTTTAAATACTTTTTATTGTATTTCATTGAGGGTTGAAAATCGCTGTGACCGGGTTTTACTTTAGATGTGAAGTTTGCCAAATTGGTTTATTTATTCATCAAATTAATTTTGTTGAGTCAAGAAGTTATTTTCTCCTGACATTCAGGTTCTGTTACGCTGCTCTTGACAGTTGGTGGTTACCGTAGCAACCAGTAACTGATGGCTCCGCCCCCTTTTGTTTCTGTTGCTGTTTGTAACTGCAGGGCTGAAGCTGCTGGACTGATGGTGACCACCAACTTGATTTTCTCTCTTAGGATAATTACAGTAAACCTGAGTGTGTTTGTCGTGAAATCAAAATACTGGACTTCAGAGAAAAAAAAAAGCTGTGACACTGAAGGTGTCAGTTTAACAAAAGAACAGCCCGGTGTTACTTCTATGAAGAGAAATAAAGAACATAGCAAGAATGAATCTAACAACAGGAATAACTGGAAATGTTGAAGGAAATCATTTTTAATCAATTTAAAACATGGAAAAATGCATTTTTGACTGGTTCCGGTTGTCACTAACTGCATCTCTACGCGTTTTACACAAATTGATATTAAGAAAATAAATTTGCTTAATGGAAACACGGCAAAACATGATTGTGTCGGAATTGATATGTTTCACAAAACTGCAATCGAAATACTTTTTTCCACATAACGCGAGGCTTGTTTTTTTTTTTTTACTATTTTCTTTCTGTGTGTTGTTTTTTGGCTCTCTTGTAAAAGCACTTCGAATCGTCTTTGGCTGAGAGGTGCTATATAAATAAACTTGCCTTGCCTTGCCTTGCCTTGCCTTGTGATCAACAACCAGATGTTACTACTGGTGGAAAAGGCAATGAAGACGACAGGAAGTGGTAGGAAGATGATGGCATGTTTTTTAATGACTTATCACACGACAACCTCATTCACATGTGATTTTAATTGTGTTCTTATTTAATGGAAACACAACAATTGTGAAACAGTGTTGTTTAGACATTAACCGAATATCGGCAGCATTTTGTGGACATCATCAGATTCTTTCCAGATGTTTGTCAGATGTTAAACATTTACACCACAGAGAAATTTTACCTTGTAAAAAAGAAGCAAACAAGCAAAAGGGACACTTTGCTGTTAATGATGTCAGCCATGTGGAATATACTTGATATTTTTTTTTCTCAAAAAATAACAGCTTGAACACCAATTCTGTTGTGTTTTCACTGAATGCTCCATCTGGATTCAATTAGCGTTCCTGGTATACACCCCAGAGCTCAATGACCATTAATTCCTGTTAATCGATGCAACTTTGTTCCTCATTACTCATATTTTGACCTTTCAACAAGTTAACGCAAACTCTGCGGGGAATTAAAGTGGCCTTCTCTCACACTGTGCTGCCTTTATAAATAAATGAAAATATGAATGAGTACCCGAAGCCGGAGCCGAGAACAGTAATTATTATGGCTGGATTCACTTTACCAGGCTGAAAGCAGAAGGTAACGCTGATTATGAATCCTCTTTTGAAGCAGAAATGACCATAAGGCACTTCTTTTGAAAGTAAAATGTTTTGTTCCTGTTTCCATCCCTTTTCTTTTAATGTGTTGTGGTGGGAAAACATCTTTCCGCTCGCCTGCAGCTCTGCTGACAACAGGGGAATTCCAAACATCTCACAGCTTAGTAGAAATCTTCAACAAAGTTGAAGTTTTATGTTTACATTGTTTGGAGCAAGTTTTGAAAGAAGGAATGCGAGTATTTGGCTCGTTCCAGATACAGATAAACTGTTTGGACATCTTAAAAAGCTCTTTGACATGAGCTCACCTCTTCGTACCACAACGTCTAAGGGTTGCTCAGGTCGTCTTTCTGTCTCAGTGTTGTTTTCCTACAGTTTATCTGTTTCCTGTTACATTAGAGAGGGATTGTATCTTCTGTGTGAAATATGGTTTAAAATTTGTCATAAAAAATGTCCAAAATGATTCCTAATATCTTTCAGGAACAACACTGCAAAAACACAAAATCTTAGAGTACTTTTGGTCAATTTTTCTAGTGCAAAAATGTTGAAATAAGGCGAAATCAACTTAGAAGTAACTTTTCAGCAAGAAATAGAAGCTTGTTTAAGTAAATAATTCCTTAGTGTTGATTAAAAAAAGAAAGTATGAGTTCCACTGACACTTTTAATATGAGAAAAATGTCTTATTAGTGAAACAATCTAGTAATTTTTCATAAATATTAAGGAATTGTTGACTTAAAACAATCTTCTATTTCTTGCTGAAAAGTTACTTTTAAGTTACTTTTGTTTAGTTCAAGTATACAAAAATCTTGGCACTAGACACTAGACCAAAAATACTTGGTAAAATTTTGTGTTTTTGCAGAGAAAAAACACTTTTTGCAGTCATTTCACTTTTTGCAGTGGGAAAAATACAAAGCAAGACCAAAACACAAAAAATATGAGGATGTCAACAAGAAAAACAGAAACTGAAAGATTTTTTTTTTAAGCAGAAATAATTATCTGAAGGGTTAAATTTCAGAGAAGCCTAATAGACAATCGAGATGAAGGGCAGCAGATCAGTGTGAGAGGCAGGTAATGAGTATGTGAGGGGGCGACTCCCCCAGACTTTAATTGGTTTGAATGAGCTGCCAGGAGTGGCTCTTCCATCAGGCTGAGGATGAGCAGACTGTCAGGTGACGGGTCAAAACTAATTGGTTCTTTCCTTCACGCACGACTCCTGTCCGTCCGTGTGCAGCTAAACGCTGGCTGTGCTGTTTGCTGAGTGAGGTCTTCCAAACATGACGCCTTGATGTGTGGATCTTTATTTTACCGTCCAAAAACAGAGCTCAGGCTTATGTTTATAGGCTTATGTGTCATTCATTGGTCTTTTTAAATGATTTGGGGTTTTCAATGCAGTGCAAAATAAACTTTGTACAGAAATGTGCTGCACATGTGCATTCAACAACCTTTACTCTGATGCCCCCCAAAATCCAGTGCAGCCAACTACCTTCAGAAATCTTCTTATCAGGAAATAGTTCACTTGCTTATAATTTAGTGTGAATTCAGCTGTTCTTTGTAGATCTCTAAGATTTGTAGAGAACATTAGTGAACAACATCATCAAGATGAAGGAACAAAGGCAAACAGAGGTAAAGTTGTGGAAGAACTTAAAGTAAACACCCTGTGTGTACGCCTCCGTGCGTCTGAGAGGGTTGTTGCACGAACATCCTAAGCAAAAATGTTATTGGTCTGTTTACTTTTGTTTATTTGGTGGCTTTTGCTTTTTTCCATAATCTAAATGTGACTGTATGGGGAAGCAAACAACCTTTAAAGGTGACCTATTTTGCTCCCTTGAACAGATTAGTCCAGGCTATCCAAAACATTGTTCATTACATTTTTTACACAAAATTGTTGTTTTAGTTTGGTCAGTTCTGCCCATTTTGAGCTCCTTTCAGAATGAGCTGTTTTAGGATGTCTTGTCACTTTATATCCAAATAAGCTATCGCTGACCCCCCTATCCTCAACTCAGACATGAAAATGGCTGAAAATAATGTGCAATTATACAACCATACATCTTTGAAAAACAGAAGTAGAGCCTCTTGCACAACAAACAAGAATGTGGTTTCTGGATGATAAGTCAACAACAAAAGGGTTGTTCTTCCAGCAGCCATTGTGCATCGCATAAAGTGGTAAAACCATCAAACCAAACGTGCTGGAGCTTTGCTTGGGTTGCTGGGTAACAGGTCTGGGCTAGAGTTGCTAGGTAACAGCACAGTGCCCCTCAAATGTGACTTAGCGATTGGGAGTCTTTGGAAACAACAAATTTTCCAGACACCAAAAAACATTAACTTATTCCCATATTTTTAGGCACTTGTGCGTTTTAGAAGCAATTGAGACCCAAATGGAAATTTAAAAACGTGCAAAATATGAATTTTGCATAATAGGTCCCCTTTAAATGGTCAAATCTCAAGGAAATATTTTTTCAGAAAGAACAGAAATTAAGCAAATGTTGTCAGTTCACCTACTTATCCTTTGAAAGTCACAGACTTGTGTGGGCGAGATGCGTAGTTTCTGTGCGCAAGGCGCATCACACTCAACTTACTTGTTTGGCTCAGGTACGCTGATGGTTTTTGTATGTACCCTCCTATAGTATCCTGCAGGTGTTACTGGTCACACACACTTCCTTTCGACAGAACAAGCTCACGACCAAGACAAAAGTAGGAACACTTTCTTCTCGGTTGTGAGCTTGTTCTGTCCTCTTCATGCAGCAGACCAAAAAGCCAATGGAACTCATAGTTCTTATTTGGCCTAACTTCATTTATATGTAGATTTTTAAAACCTTGTCATTCGTCTCCTGACGTCCACCTTGGCTCCTGTCAAAGCTGTCACATCATGTACAGCGAGCCGTGTGTATAAAGTATAAAGCTTGGAGAAACATAGACTTTCTACTCCGTTGCTGGAACAAATTAGTGCTGATTCAAGAGTAAAAACCTTGGCACGTGGCTAAAACCTGAGTGCCAAAAGCAGCTTGAGTAAATTGTGCTTGAATGGTGGAAGTCGTGTGCTGGAGACATTTTCTTTGTTATTCAAAGGTGACGACTTGGGAACATTTTTGAGCTGTCAGCTGAAAACGTACAGTATTGGATTGAGCTGAAAAATGAACCCTAAGGAAGGAAATGAATGTTGCTTAAATGGCAGTAAATGGGGCAAAGTGCTGTCATTTGAACAGAGTACAAGGAAGAATTGTGTTCAGAAAAAAGTCCTGATGTATAACAGACACTAACTGTGTTTCTATTACAAATGTGTGCAAATCTGTCTATATTCTGCTTATTAAATAAGAAATTTAATTAAAATTACACATGAATATTCTTGTTCAAGTCATTAGAAATCATGGCAGCTTACTTGATCAGGTTGTTGCTAGGTAACGAGCAATATTCATAATTCAGCCATGACAATAGCTCTCAGCATCCATCAGCCAATCAGAGGAGACGTTGGTGTCTTATTTAGGCGTTAAAGCGACAAACCCCTCATACTTGGGAGCTGCTACGTATGCTGCGTTTTGGGGAAATTGTAGTCGAGAAGAGCTTTAGATTCAACACATTCGAATGACATGCAACTTTTATAAATTGTGCGATACTGTTTGTAAAAAAAACAACAAAAAAGCCATCAACCTCCAACTACTTCCTGTTTTTGTTTTCAGCAGTAACGTCTGACTGTCGATCACGTGACTCGTATGACACAAAAAAGGTGTTTCGATATAATTGAAAAACAACGGCATCCTTGTGTAAAAAAATGTTTTGTAATTTTTTAGAAAATTGGCCCATTTCCATTAAGAGAATTTATTTTTGTAATTTCAGTTTTCTCAATGTTACGGTTAATGGAAACGCAGCAGGTGACACAGTATTTCTCTAAGGTGATAATCAGTATTTCTGTAGCCATTATAAAGTCTTTTCATGTTAATCTGTGCCTTGTTGAATCCGGTAGTACGGCTTACATCAAAGGATTAAATCCAGATTGTCTTGAGCCTTATTCATGTCCCTCTGTTACTGTCAGGTATTAGCTTTCTCATACAGTTTCAAACAGCTGTTGGCCCATGCTGCTGGACGATGGAGGCCCTGACTTCACAGTGATACTTATTAAGCCTTGAAGAGTAAGTGTCTTAGGGCTGCAACAGGATTGCCCCATCTGCCATCCCCAGACTGCTGGTTTAACTGGGAGTGTGGCGCATCAGACTGGCAAGACTGATTCAGGGTGCAGAAAACCCTTTAACATAGGTTGAAAGGAGGCTAAAAGGAGGGGCGGGGTCTTGTCCTCCTGGTAATCTCTATCTGAAATCGTCAGAGCAGTAAACTGCTGTAAACTGAAGCTGCAACAGCAGCAGAAACATGGATTTTACTTCCATGTTGACGACCAAGAAGGTTCTGCGACCCAGCTGCGTGCCGTGGAAGCGAGGAGCGGAGACGAATGGAGGTACAGCAACCATCCGTTACATTTTATACGAGGCTCATAAACATAGCAATGCAGAGCAATTCGGCCGCTGCCGTCCACCTCTGACCTCTAAGGTTGTCATCCATCTGCTGTTCAGAACCTTTGATTTATGTGGTTGTGTTTCTGCAGCCTTGTGCTGTGATGGAAGCAGATATGGATGTGAACATGCTGTGCTATCGTTTAACCTTGTGATCAGCAATATGTGGACAGCTGATACTCAGGAGACTTTCTCTCTGTTGAAAGGGACAATTGCTATAGTTATCTATGTTAGCCTGTCACAATAACAGATTTTGACCATACATTATCCCAGATAAATGATAATATTGTTGTTTTCAAACCATTTTCAAGTAATAAAATGGTAGTGGCATTGAAAGGGTGAGAAACTGACTTTTTGTTCTTTTCTGTTTTTCTATGAATTAACTTCTTGAAATTTCTGAGCTCCTATTATTTAGATTTTGTCTGAATTAAGTCCCTTTAACTACTAAAAGACATTTTTCTAACACTATTATGTATGAGGACCGTAATTTTGTAGTTAAAACAGTAACAATGAAGTTATGTTTTAATGTCAAAACACTCTTTTTTAATTTGACTTCCCTCTGTGATTAAGTACTGTGGTGTATCAGGACCATTGAAGACAGAAAGAAATGGAGGAAACTTCTGCAAAAAAATAAAAAATTGAGATTAAACTCAGAAATTTCCGGGGAGGGGGGGTGTTAGCAATTATTTGACTTTTGAAGCTCAGAAATTTCCTTGCTTTTTCTAGAAAATTTATGGGACTATCGATTTAAAAAAAAAATTCTTTCGTAAATGTTTGACTTTTCAAGCTCAGAAATGTTCCTGTTTTTTCTAGGAAATTTCTGAAATTAATCTGAAAATTTCAACATTTTTTTTTTCATAGAAAATTTATAAGATTAATATCAAAATATCTGAGTTTTTGGCAGAAATTTCCATTTTGTTTCTGCCTAAAATGACCCTAATATTCTGTCATACTTAAGTATTTTTTAATTCAATTGAAAATGTGAAATAGTTCAAAAGGTATCAATACTTTTAAAATGTATTGAAGGTTAATATTTGTATTAAGACTGCTTTCCATACAGATAACAGGGTGAAAAACTGGGAAATTGGCTCGCCGTTAAAGATTTACAGTAGGCTAGTATTTGTTGTTCTTTTTGCTAAAAATAAATTATAGCTTCAAGAAGTGAATAATTTATTATTAAGGAGTAGAAAATGTAGAAGGTGTGGGAAACCTAAGAAAATAAAATGCAAGTCAAACTCAAAGACTCTCAGAATCGAGGTGAATAGTTTCTTCTTCTGACTTTTTATTTTCAATCCTCGTCATCCGTTGCTGTGTTTCTTCCCCGTCTCTCTCTAATCGTCAGTCATGGTGATTTATTCCCAAGCTCTGTTTTCTCTGCCTTCCTTTAACATTTTCCTCAGAGGATTAACTTTTAAACCAAAGGTTGATGGCTCCGCTGTTGCTAGGCAACAGTGGTGAGACAGAATGCCAACTGGAGCCATGGAGCATGCTGGTTGGCTCCCAGTTACATGTTTAAACTTCACCATTATGCAGGGTGACAGTGTTATACCAACATCAGGGAACAATATGTAATGGAGCTACAGCTGGTATGTCAGAGCCTTATATTGAATAATACATAGATGATTAAAAACTTTTAATATTTAGTTTAATTCTTGTCAATCTGAAAATATTCCATTAAAAACGTCCCAAATATTCTTTGATTCCAGCTCTGCATTTAACCATTTCTATCATAGTTTATTTCCAAGGCTATTTGCAATATAGCCTTGGAAATAAACACCACAATTGAACTGAATCTTTTTACAGATTTGCAATTAAAACCTTCAATAGATAAATATTTATTTTTGAGCCATGATTGAGGCCACGGAGTCTCAGTTTTTCATCTTTTCTATAAAAATAAATAAATAAAACCACAGAATTCCCATAAAGTGAGTGGAAAATGCAACAAGAAGGGCACAAAGATATTTTGAAAAGCCTTGAAAGGTTTTTATAAGCAATTGGTTTTTTTCCGTAGTTGTGAATTCGAAAAAATTAAGGTTTTATTTTCTTTACAAAACTGTATAATTTATAGATAGATTTTATTTTTCATAACTTAAATTTCACTAAGTTTTAAAAACAGCATTTGGATAAGTGTGCAAAGTGTTACTTTTAGGAAATGTATTGATGATAGATCAATACATTGATCAGTACAGGTGGAATAATCATCAATAAAACACTAAAAAATAGTTTTATGGTTAGTTGAGTACTTTTGAGACACAGTACAATTTATTTTCCTGTCATATCTTCAATGAAAAAACATCACAAATATTGTGCAGAAATTATACTATTTCCTGTAGTTTTCTTTGTCGTTTTTGCCAGTAGCATCTTCCTGCTGATCACTTGACTCGTTTCATCCTTCATCCAGCGCAAAAGCTTTTTAATAAAAAAAATTTGAGTTTTCTTTTATTAATGTTTTCATTAAGATAATTTATTGTTGTAATTTCAACCTGTGCAATTTTACGGTTAATAGAAAAACTGCTGCTCTCAGATTAACTCTCTTCCTCTTGACACATATTGCACATTGTACACCCTAAGTTCTGAAATACATGCAATATGTGTAGCTGAATTTAATATTTCTTTTGCCCTTGCAGCAAATTGACACATTCTTAGTTTTAAAAGTCAAAACTGTACAGCTGATGCCTGTTTGCTATTTGTCGTTCTGTCTGCTCTAATAAAGATTCCTTCTTCTTTGCATGGTGAATGCTTGGATTGGCCGACATGGCCAGCCTGTTGGCTCCACATTCTCAATAATTAAGAAAATAATTACTTGACTACTTATGGTTGCTCATAGAGCATTGAACCTTTATCCGCACATGGTCATGCATTGATCAAGTATCGGCAAAACAAGTGAAAAGAATTACAAATTATAAAATAGAACAGTCACACAGGCAGTTTTAAATGTTTCTTACTATTGTTATTATTTCTGGGGTAGAAAAGATATTTTAAAAATGACCATTTTAGTCCTCACACAATCTAAAGTTAAACATGTATTCTTATTTCTACAAATCTAAATACGTTTCTGGTATTTTGAAGGTGCCTGCTGTCGTTTGTGGAGCATCATTAGCTCCTCCTCTGTGTTGTGACATGCAATGACGAGAGACTTGTGCAGAACGTGGAGTTGTCCGCAGAACATGTTAGCATTTTAATGCCAGTGTGCGCAATAATGATGTTGCAAAGGATGGTTTGGATTGAAGCATTTATTTATTTTAAAATATCATGAATGCACATTTTGCATGACATTCAGCTGGACAGTCTCACATCAACTGATGCTAACACCTGCCATAATTCATGGGGATCAAGATACTAAAGGTCACTAAGAGTGTAAGAGGCAATAATAGCCTTATATAATTTCCAGTACCATGTAGTCTTACTGTGGAAAATGTGTTTAGTGTTCCATATTAAGTGAATCTTTGTGGAATAAATGTCCCATTCTAATAGTTTTTTATAATGTGATTACCAGTAATATAAGTTTTTTTAGTGTCACTATTACATATCACACTTTGTTGTTCAGCTGCAACCAGCTGCAAATAAAGGTTATGTTTAGAGTATATAGAATGTATTTTTGAAAAACTGAGTTTAGCTAATAATTAGAAAATTGATGACATTTTGAGTTTTTATGATTCAAAGAAAATGATGGACATCTCTGACCATCCTTTCATGAGAAAACAGAGTGTCTTCAGTCAGGGGCGTCTTCAGAGTCGCTGCAATACAGACCTCTAGAGGAGATCTTTTCTGCGAACGGCCATCTCTATTTACAATAGCTCTTTGAATAATTTTAATTGATGAGTTACAGAAACATTTAATTTCTCTTTGGGATCAATAAAGTATTTTTAAATTTGACTTGAATTGACCCTTTCGGAGCATTAGCTTCTGTGTAAATAAAATTAAAATCAATCAAGTTTATTTTTATAGCGCATTTCAGCAACAAGGCAGTTCAAAATGCTTTACATAGTAAAAACAAATACAAAAATAAAAAGTTATAAAAGCAGCATACAGTTGAGAAACCAGTGACAAACATCACATTTTGACAAATGCCATCATACAAATGATTAATAAACGTTGAATATGTTGGTCAATGTTCCATTTATTGGTTCAAAAGCAATTCCTAACAGGTGAGTTTAAACGTTGATTTAAAGTAACTCAGTGTTTCAGCTGTTTTGCAGTTTTCTGGAAGTTTGTTTCAGACTTGTGGTGCATAGAAGCTGAATGAAGTCCAGGAAGTGACTGTAAAAATAATGTTTAATTTTATGTCTTTTCAAGGAGATAAAGTTCTAAGTCTTAAGTTATTTTAGACACTTTTTCACTTATATAAGCATTTGTTCATTATATTTCAGAGAATGAATTACACTTTTTCAGTTTTTTAAAAGAACATCAACCTTAATTATCTGTTAAGAGTGAAACACAGTAAGTTGCTCAAGTATTTTCATGTTTGCCTCCAGGAAACAGAAGTAAAAAGGAAGATAAATAAAACTGCAAGTGAGTAATTAACTATAAAATGTGAAGAAAAAAGGGAAACTGAGGAAGGTCTCCAGTCAGCTCTGGTGTCTCTTGAGATACCAGAGCCCCAAAGAGACGCAACAAAAGCTTCAATAATTTCTCTATGTTGGGGCTACAGTAAATTAAAAGAATCTCACATTTAACTGTTAACAATTTTCCCATCTGTTCGTTCTGTTTACAATCATCAAGTGTTCCTGACTGAAGGGCATAACAGTGTGCCCAGCAGGATCCGAGCTTTGCAGCCCTTAGATCTTATTTCTGCGGCAGCTCTCTCAGGGGAAAACGCCTCAGAGGATCGACCAGATGACGATTGGTGACGCAGAGCCAAACAGAGGGAAGGTGGAAAAGAGGAGAGAGCGAGAGACTGTAGAACACCAAGAGCAAGGGGAAATATCTCTCACTGCGGGTGTCACGGCACAGAGACGCGAGAGGAATGTTAATAATCATGAGCAGCAAAAATCCTCTGAGAGAAAGAAGTAGATGAGTTGTGGGATTTGGGAGAGTTTAAAACTTGTAGGAGAGGCTGATTGATGAAGGAGGATTCAGGAACCATAAGAGACCGGTGGGGTCTGCAGCAGGATCATCACGCTGGAGGCGATGAGCAAACGGCAGGCCGGATTCAGAGTGTAGAGAAAGTGAGCCTGCGTCTCTCTCAGCGCTACAGCTAATGAGATGACATCGATCACCCAGTGGACCACTAGGCCAGTGGGCCATTATCTGCAGACCCAAATACGCAGAAGGTCAGCGTCCTCCATAGGTGAAAGTGCATCAGCGAACATGTTTTGTCTTTAATTATTATTACGGCCTGCAGCCGGAGGAGCTCTGAGGATAAAAGCGACAGTTAATCTGAAATACTGCCGTAAACAGCATCAGGGTAATGATAAAACATCAATATTACCAACTTTAACATTGTGTGTGTATTTAGTGCTCAGAAAATAGATGCTTGGCTGTGAAATAGAAATATTCACCACCTGTTTCAGCAGAGAGAAGTGGCTAAAACACAAAATCTTACCAAGCATTGGATAAAACACAAGACAAAACTAACTTAAGTAACTTTTCAGCAAGACATATAAGCTTGTTTTAAGCCACTAATTATGGAATACAGATTAAAGCTACTAGTTCCACAGCAGCGGTATGCAATAACCTTCATGACTGGTGAGGCACGACTCTTCTTGTCGAATGGACTAATCCAAAATCCAACATTGACCATTTGCACGTGACGTCACGATCTCCAGAACTCCACCATGATGTACGTCAAAACAACCAATGCGCTCCTTTAATAAAGCCTGTCAAAAAAGAGACATCTGTAACCTAATATCGCTTCTATTTAGTTGATTTCACTTCAGAAATCATCTCGTCTTTTGTGCGTTTTTAATCTTGCTGCGTTCACAGACTAATTACCTCGACTCGAACAAGTAGAAATCATGAATAAACTGGGAAAAACAACTTTGGAAAACGCCTCACTTCCGACGTCCATCATGGCGCCTCGAATGATTTAATGACGTAGTTGAAAAGGGTCAATAGAAGCTTTTATTTCTATTATACTTAATATAAGGTTACATTTTATTACTTAAATGTTTATCTAGGCTGCCTTCTCTCTTTTCACATTAAAATTACAAATTGTATATGATCTTGTCTTTATTTTTCATCACTCTAATGTAAAAAACCCCACAAAACTCCTTGTTTATGTCTCATTTTCCTTTCATTGTTAAAAATCTGGCAGCCAAAGAAGAAAGTTGCCTTCAGCCATTTTTATTCCAACTGTTTTTCCTGCATTTTTTCTACTGTTTTCAGTCCTTTCGATGAGCAGAAGAAGAGCGCCTGCTGCCTGTTGTGTTTATGGATCTGAAGTTGTGAATTTTACAGTATAATGTTGAGGTCAAACAGCTCTGTCAGTTTTTATAAAATCTGCTTAAATTATTCAAACATCTTTCAGTTTCGTAACAATCTGTTTATTTTATAAAATCTAGCCAATTTGTCAAACTCTTCATTCCTGGCTGCAAACAGATTGTTTATCTCACATAGAAACTGAAAATTATTTCAGTTTCTATTTGAGGAAAAATGTATCCTGCACCAGAAAACCTAATATCTGTCAGAGATTAATATATTTTCCCACACTACCATGAAAAGTGTTTCTGTTTGTATGACCTAATTATTAATTCATCAGTTTTTCAGTTTTTGTCTCAAACTATCTGTTGCATTTTTAGATTATTTTGTCATGTCTGGTTTGCCTCCTGCGTTTGTTTTGTTCTTCACTTGTTTTCAGTCTGGTAATCAGTCGTTTTTATTCACATACAGCGCCGAGTTTTATTAATCAGCCTGATGAACTCAGGAGGTCATTCTGATTAGTTTCTTCTGACTGAAAGTCTGGATCTAGATTCGTCTCTAACACACAAACACAGTTTCTAGCAGCTGTTTTAATTGGATGTTTTCCACCTTTTTGGCATTATCTGATCATATTGGCTCATTCTTCTTGTGTTAACTGAGTTTTTTGCGCGTCCTTTTCTTATGTCGTTCGACAAACTGACTGATTCTCTCAGTGATGTTTTCCTGTTAAAACAAAGAGTTGTGGGATTCAGTTGGTTGGTTTGTTAGAATCCTCCTTCCTGCTTCTCATTTTCATGAAAACAGTGAAAACCTATTTTAAAAAAGCAATTTCTGATACTAAATACTTAAAAAAACTACTAATTATAATGACTAAAATCTAGATTAAATAGATAAAAAGAATAAAGCAATTCCAGAAAGGAAAGGAGCCAGCGTCTAATTTCATGGATTTATAATTTTATATGTTTGAAAAATCTTTTAAAGTTAGACTTTCTTTATATTTTAAACTCCAGTCCATGTGCCTGGTTACGGCTGCATATACTGTGCAAAAACTATGCAGAGGAGACAAGTGAGAAGAGAAAACAGGGTCAGGCCTGAAAAACGGATATGAAAGTCTAAGAAAAATCTGAAAAATGAGCTGCAAGATGTGCCATCTTTCAGGTGGATCACGTACTTTCTGCATAAATTGTAATCTTTTCAGTTTCTCTCCAGCTGCTTTGAGCGTAATTACAAGGGCTTCTCTGAACTTTCTTTTTGTTTAATTCACTTTGAAAAAGAAAAAAACAGCCACAGCAGCTAACCGGTCCTTCATGTTTTATTTTATCTTAACTACTTCGAAATGATGTCTTTGTCGTATGTAAATTGAACATCTCTGGCTCACACACTGAGTCATGCAACCCTGAAATGCTTCCGATGTGAATTTTCAAAGCCTTTTCTTGCACGTCCCCCAAGTCTGACATAAAAAACAGATTTCATTTTCATCGACGCTCCACTTTTGTTTGTTTTTTTTGGCAAAATTATTACATGCCCTATTATTATAACACAATATAATGTGAGATGAGTGTGAGAAATGACAGAGTACCTGCAGCAATGGGTAGATGTGTAAAATACACCATGCAAAACAGATTGTATGACATGAGGGTGAAGCACTGTGTTTAAATTGTAAGACTTGGCCAAGGTGCTAATTAGCACATCGTCTGTCATCCTGCTGATTACGGTCTCATGCGGCGCTGCAGCTCTCACACGGCGTGGACGCTCCACAGCGGCTCGTCTTTTCACCGTTTCTACACGAGTAATTGGTCAACTCTCGTTTAAAGTAGAGCTAAGTGTGCAGAGACATTAGTCATTCTGAGTGCTGAATACTGGCGGGGGAAAAGCTGAATAAGGTCCTTGCAGTAAGAAGGCGGTGACCTTAAAGACTTTAGCATCTTGTGTAGCGTTGGCTGTTGGGAGTGGGGACAGTCGGCGCCGTCCTTTTTCATTTGCTGATCATTTTTTCATCATCAGAGCAGAATTAGCTGCAACAGAAGGTGATTTATCACCACTCCTCAGTAATTTATTTCTCTGTAAGGATGTAGAAGGATTTTTCAACCTGTGTTTCTCACAATTCTTTCTCTTTTTAGAAAACCATGTTTATATTTAGATTTGAAGGGGCATTTTTAAAAAATATATTTTTATGGCTGTACAGTTCCTTACAAAATGTTCACACCCTTAAGACTTTTCAGATTGGTACAACCACAGATAAACATGAAACAAACCAACACAGCACAGCATATACTCATAAAGTGGATGGATAATTGTACTTTAAAAAAGTATAACGATGATGTGCATTAGTGTGTAGCTCTCCTGAGTCAATATACTGTATGTTTAAACATTTTCTTTAAAGTTTTCACCAAGAAAATCCCATTGAAATTAAAAATCTCTTTTCCAAGAGAATCCTGTCCAAGACTGGCTGCAGAACAATGTCAGCAAAACTGAAGACATTACACTCTCCTTGATCTTTTTCCACAGTTAGTCATAATACAGTCACAAATTTTGATGCATTCATATTATTAACAATATCTAGTCTGAAAAGTGTGACATACAATTTTGTATTCATCACAATCCAGTCCCAGATCAAAATGTTGCCCCTCACTTTGCACATCAGGGAAATTTTTGGCAGTTCGTCTTTGCAAAATTACTCACCTTAAGGTAGACTGGATGAGGAGAAGGTGTGTTTATACTTTCACTGCAAAAACATAAAATATTACTAAGTAATTTTGATCTAGTTTCTACTTCATTCAGTAGAAACTTAGTTATAATATGGGGAACAATATAACCAGCGCTTTTTTTTTCTTTGTCATTTTTTCATCATAAATATTCCATGCTTGGTCAGGTTGCATGATGAACATCTGAGAAAATCAGTTTCAAATTATTGCCACAGATTCTCATTTAGATTTAGGTATGGTCTTTAACTACGCCATTCTAATACCTGAATATTCTTCAATTTAAAGCATTCAGAAGGCGCTTTAGTTGATTTACATCGCTGTCTCAAGTTGTTAGTGGTGTCTAAAAGGTTAAAAGTTTAACTACAATTATCATTCTGTAATATTTAATTTGAGGAACATTTTAAACTGTAAACCTGTTTATAGTTTAATTAAACTTTCCCACAGGCTTTTATTTTCAAGGTTGCAGGGAAGCCTGTGGACTTTTAGTTCTAAATAAATTTTTTCTTAATTTCCAGAATAATTATCCCCTGTTAATTTGCTCACTGCAAAAACACAAAATCTAACAAAGTATTTTAGTCTAGTTCCTAGAGCAAATATCTTAGTACACTTGAAATGAGACAAAACTAATTTACAAGTAACGTTTGAACAAGATATAGGAACTTGTTTTAAGTCAATAATTCCTCAATGTTATGAATAAGTTTTAGTTATAAGTGAAATAATCTGCCATTGGAACAAGATAATTTTTCCCTATTACAACTTTCCCATATTATAACTTACAATGTTGGAAAAATGTCTTATTTTCACGTATAATTGTTATTTTTTTTCATCAATATTAAAGAATTATTTACTTACAATCTCCCATTTCTTACTGAAACATTATTTCTAATCTGGTTTTGTCTTATTTAAAGTGCACTAAGATATTTTCAGTAGAAACTAGACCAAAAGTAATTGGTTGGAGTTTGTGTTTTTGCAGTGCTGCCATGGTAGCATTAGTTGCTTTTTTTATGTTATACTTCCTGTTGGTTACTGAAACTGATGTATCGCTGCTTCTGTTTTTCTCCTGCTGTGATGGAAATGGAAGTTTAGTTCATCCAAAGATCAAATTGTTTCATAAAACATTAATTTTTCATGGGGAATTTATTTCCAAGCCAACACAGTTTACCTGTTGATCAGGGGGTTTGTTCGGTTGTTTGTTCTGCATGGATGCACCTGCAGTAAACATTCATGCTTTTGTTCGGCTGGATAAATATAAACTACCTCACAACTGGGATTTCTACCCAAATCTGTTCTGTTGCGGCCAAAGTGCTAATAAAAAACTAAACACGTCTTCTTTAGATTTGATAGTCATACATTCTCACAGAGATGGATTTCCTGAGTTGAGTTGCCAGTTTTGTTTCGTTACAAACTTTAGTTTAGTTTGAATTCTGTTTGAAGACGGTATGTTGGCTGACAGAGCTGGAAGCTAATCTCCCAGCTGGGCTGAGCAACATCCAGTCTTCAGTGATAGGTCTGACTTCTATTATTCACACCTTTAACCAGCTCCTCTCTTAGTCAGCAATAAATAATGTTTCGTTAGCTGTTGTGCTGCCGCAGCCACTAAAAGTATGTATGTGTATGTATATATTCTCTGTGTTATACCCACCTCTGACTCTAAGGGGTAACACGTCTTACTCAGCTTTATGAGCGCTGACAGAAAAAAGAGCCCTGCTCTCACTGGAGGCCCTCAAACTTACATCAAGTACCTAGTCATTCATCTTTTAAATTACCCCAGGAAGTCACTTTTTACACCAGCAGAGCATAAAAACCTGGTCTAGCTTTTAGTTTTATGTCCGTTAGTTGCAGATTATCAAGAACCAAAAGTGCCACAATGTAGCAAATTAATAGTTTGCTTAATAAATATTAATATGTTTGGTAATTTGAATAACATTTAAATAAATATGTTAGATAATAGACACTTAAAGGACTCATTTTCTCAAATTTGCAATAGTTAAATTTTTAATTCATCATCCATCATAAATCATGCATAATTGCATTAGTATTTATGTTATTATTTCATATTTTCTGTGCTGCAGGCTGATTGGTTATCCAGAAATACACCTCATCTACAGACCAATCACCTTGTCTGTAGCAGATTTGGCCCCGCCCACTAAATTATATAAATACTAATACATGAAATAAATCTGTGCTATGCTGCAAGACAGGACTATGGAAGACTTGGGTAATATCAACGCTTAGATATTTAAATATGCTTTTAACAAATAATTAATTCAAAAATATATACTTGTTTATCTTTTAATACTTGTTTCTAATTTTGAATTTTGGCGCTGCTCGACAGCAGATGAGCCAAATTAGTCTACTTTTAAAAGAAAGCAGAATAAGAGTTACTCAAATTTTGTTTCAGATCTCCAAGGAAGATCCTGCATTAATCCTGGTGGAACAGAGTTTGACTTGTGTTTAAAAAGAAAGACGTCAAAAATGTTTAGAGTTGTTGAGCCAAGCACATGGCCACTTAAAGGGCCAGTATTATGTATTTTCTAGGCACATAGTGCAATTTTATGGCACAGTCAAGTAACTGTGTTAACTTCAGTTGTTATAAAAAAAAAAAACGCATATATCAAATACAACTTAAATAAAATTGATTTTACAATTTTGCTCCTTTAAATTGGTCCTCTGTCTCTTTAAGAAGCTCCTACTTTTCCCAATACTTCAATACTTGATCACAACAATGTTCCTCCATTTTTTAGGCAGTTATGACGCAAAGTAGCGAAACCTTAAGCTGCTGCTGCGCCGGTTACTCAGCAGGTTGTTGCTAGGTAACAAAAGAGTGAATGAGTTGCTAGGTAATCAAAGAGTGAGTGAGTTGCTGGCCTAAAAAGTTTTTCTTCTGCCTGCAGAGTGAAATTACTGAACATTCGATCAGATGTATTACCTATTAGTATTGATCAAGAATCTGTGAGCATTTATATTTTTGATTTATAAATCCCCACTTTAAGCTTTTTTATTTAAAAAGAAAATATCTATTTTTTGTGATATATAACAAATACAGGTGTTAGAAATGGGTGTACAACAAAGCCAACGATAGAGAGAGAAAAGAAGAGAAATAGGAAAAGAGACCAGTGGGAGAAAAAAAGAGAATAGCTATTAATAATCATCAGTAATGATTATGGATGTAAATGTCATATTTGTTTTTAGAAATTTGACAGTGAAGATATGAAAATTAAAACGCTTTATATGGTAATTAAGCGAGTGTGTGACTATTTACTACACCAGTGTTCACTCTTTAGCTTTTGACCCAAAAATAAATAAAAAAACAAATTAGTAAACAGTTTGGATTCCTCTAGTTGTGTCAGTGTGTTTCTTAAGCAGGATTTTCCAGTTTAATCTTCAGTGTTAAAGCCATCCTCATCAGGCTTTACTGGGCCGGTAAAGCCTTCGGGTCGGCTCGGGTGTGTGACGCCCCGCGTTGACCGGCTGGGGCTCAAAGAATCAATCATCATGTTTCATTGACGATGTCTTTGCTAATGAGGGTAAGAAGAAAATTTTCTAATGTAAGTTGAAGAACTGAGAAAGAAATGTTCTGGAAATTTTAGGTGATTTTCTGTTCAGTCTGTTAAATACCGGCTAATCCAGCTAAACTTGAGCTCTGCTTTTTAAGAAACACTGTGATGGATTAAACTGCATTTTGTTTAATCCACTAAGAATTACAGAGGCATTTATTATCGGAATCCATCGTTTTTACTAGCCGAAACACAATCGTAACGAGACGCCTAATTAATTTCTGTTTTTTATTCCTTGCGTCTTTAAGGTTACCAACTTAAATCTTAATCACTGCACATGGATTGTTTTTCATTAATCTTCGGCCACTACAAGTTTGGCAGCCTGGTTGCTCTGATTATTCATCAGGCTCAATGGATCCCACCAGTCAGTAAATCTGAGGTCTTCTTCTCCTGTTAATATTGTTCTGAATAATAAACTCTGATAGTTTTTGCTCTCTTGATCCCTGAGGCTGTTTGAGTTGTTGCTGAACAACACATTGCAGCAGAGCGGAGTCTAATCACTGGGAAATGATGCTGTGCTTTTGATTTGAGCATGTGTGTGCAGGTGATTGAAGAAACGCTCTTTCAAGTGTCTGTCAAGCCAGATTGAATATAAACACAGGTTGTGTTGCAGAATGGTTTACTATTATTTGTATATATACCCTGACAAGTTAATATGATGCGGCTAAATGTGCTCGAAGCTTTTTGAAACATGGTGCAAACTGAATACCATAATTTTTCTTTGCAAAAAAAAGTACAGGGATTTCAATCCTCACAAACATGTAATTTGAATTAAATTTTGAATATCATGTTGGTCATATCTGTGATCAGATTTGGCTCTTATTGTAACTGCATGGTTGACATTTTCATAAATTCACCAATTTGACATATTTACACTTATAGAAATATAAATAATGCTAACATAGATGGCTGGCCTGGGGTATAAACAAACTTTGTAGCTGTTCATGGCATTATTTCTGTTAAAAACAGTTTGAGAAATGTGCTGGATGTATCTCAGTGAACTTCACTGATAACCGTTCTTAGGAGCGTTGGACAGTGATGTAGTTTGTATGACGACCTCAGCAGACATCCACTTCCACCAGGATTTTGCTAATTGCTGCTGCTGCAGGTCTGGTGGCCTGCAGAGAGTAACATAATATTTACAACTTGATATAAATATTAACAAAGTTAATTGTACATATCCTACCTTCAATTTTTACATAGTCCTTTGTGGACTTTGTACAATCTGTTATTGATTACATTTTTTTATTAGAGTATTTGCTGATGCTTTACTCAATTTGACATGAGATGTTTACAAGGTGCTGAAGTAGGAGTTGTAGCTAATCATATGCAGGTTTGGTTCTACAGCACTTAAAGGTGCAGTATGTAACTTTTATTTTTTAAAAAATGTTTTTTATACATTTATTAAAACTGTCACCATGTTGTGATAGTTTATGAGACAGATCAATCTCCTCTACTTCCCTCATGAGCTAAGAACTGCAGCGCTCCTGAACCGAAACAACCAACCACCGACAGTCTTAGCGCTGTCAATCATCCTCATGTACCCCCTGCTGAATGCGCTAATTGTGGAGAAACAATTCCACAATTATTGATGGCTATGCTAACTCGCCTTAACATTCACAACAAGGTCTGCTGACAGAAGCAGTAGCAGAGGACAAGGGGGGATGAGCAGCATTAAGATTGACAGCGCTAAGACCCACCTCCTGGCTCTGATTGGTTGTTTCTAGTTAGAGCAGGGAGAAGGCAGAGGAGCTAGATTTTTTCACAGATTATCAAACAATATGCAAAAAGTATTTTCTTATAAGAGTTACATACTGCAGCTTTAAGAGGGCAAAGCGTTTTCTTCCACATATTGGTTTCTAAAACCATCCATCCATTATCTTCACCTGCTCATCCTTCATGGGGCAGGGGCGGCCTCTCTCCAGCTGTCACTGGGTGAGAGGCGGGGTGCTTTCTAAAACCACTCTTTCATGTTGCACACCATATATGAGAAACGCTACAAACATGCAGCCTTCCTCACTGAGAAGTACCGACCGTAGCAGCATGAACCCTCCAACGTTTTCTTTCTCATTGATGTAATGGATGTTTCCCTGTTTGGGTTTTTTCCCCTCATGGTTCCTCAGGGAAGGTAGATGTTGTGCCTTTTAATGGCAGCACAACATCCAGAGGCGATGGATCACAGCAGCCTTGGAGCAGCTTTCCAAACGCGCATTATAAGATGCTGGGAGTATTGATTCCCTGTGACACGGATTATTACAAACACAGATTAATAGACAGTAGGTTTCCAGCTGCAGGCGGGGTAAAATGCTGGAAGAATGACATTTTGCGGCAGCAGTTTTGGATGTTTGAAACTGAATAATAGAGTTGTGACAGTGATATAAAGTACAGGAGGCTGTTACGGTTTCTCGGCGTCCCTGAGGAGAAATCTTTGCTGTTTTTCTTTTCTTTTAACATAAAGGTTATGTTGAATACCAAACCAACTTCTCCCAAATGTATTTTTATACTTTCAGAAACGTGTTTTAGAGTTTTTAGTCTTATTTTTCCACTTACGCAATCTGCTCAGTGACAAAACGGATAAAAATTAAATAATTTGTTTTTATAGCTGTTAAAAGTTGTTAATGATACAGTTGCTGTCTTGTTAAACGAGACTGCGCTCCCATGAGTCGGTGCCTCATAATAACGACGCAGGACCTGCAAGCGATCAGGTCAGGGATGGAAAATGTCTCTTGTGAAATATTAAAACGCTGCTTGTTTCAAACGAGCTCGTTCTGTTTTTCCTCCCATCAGGACTGAGTTTGAGCCTCAGAGGCCTGGAGAACCGAAAGGCTTCACATCGTTTAGCTTTGTTAATTTATTCAATGTTTTTGTGTCTGTGAAACGCGATTTAAATAGTGTTTCAAATTCCTCTCACATTATGTTGCGTCAGCTTAAATGCATGAGAGGAGGTAATTGAAATTTGAACACTGGTTATTGTTGAGCCGCTGGGGAAATAATTATTGTGCAGAAGAGAAAATAGTTAAAGTCTTCAGGGCTTTTTACATAAGAAAAACCAAGTCAATTAAAAAAACAACATTCCAATTAAATCAATTTAAAACATTTTCTTTTTGTCCATTCTGAATAAGCTGAATTGAAATAAAATTTTACTCTCATTGCATTTAAAATTGCAGTTACCAAAGCTGGAAACTGTTTTTTGTTACTCTACAAAATTTATTTAAACTTAAACTTAAAAGTTTGAAAGCGGATTTCTTCATTTTTGTCTATATTTAAATTAAATTTAATTCCGTTTCATTTGTATGGCACCAATTCACAACAAATGTCTTTTTTCCACAAAATAATCCCAATCTACTCGTGGATATATTGAAATTGATCCTAGTGATCAGTCAGTACAGTAACTTGAGTTAATTATTCAAAGTTGATTAAAAAGTTTCTAAGGATTACATCGAGTCATTGTCTTGCAAATATTTCAAAGTTTCTTTTTACTGCGTATTTTTAAAAGTATTCACAATTTTTCTTTTTTCTTTTTTTATCCCAAACATCGAATTATTTCACTGTAATGTTGCACATTAGACCAACACAAATTAGAACAGATTTTTGAAGAAGATAAATAAAAACCTTCTGAATAAATGCATCCACAGCATCGTGCTGCCACCACTGTGTGTCACATTGGCGGCGTAATCATGTGGTGATTATGATTATGTGAAGCAGAAAACTCAAATCGAAGTCTCATTTGACTAGATTTCCTTCTTTCATACATTTGTTGTACAAATGAGACTTCTTATGGTTTTATTTCGTCAATGGATTTCTTCTTGCCTCTTTCAGAAAGACCAGAAATGTTCAAAAGTATTTTTACTGATGTTCTTCAACAAAACTCTAAGGCTTTTACACAACTGATGGATTCACACTGAGATTCAAGGGACAGTATTATGAATTTTATGAATTTTCCACACATAGTGGCATTTTATAACACAATCAAGTAACAAAGTTACCCTCAGTTGTTATAAAAATGCTGTATATATCAGATATGACTTTAAAGAAATTTTACTTTCTGATTTCATGTCTTCAAATTTGTTTCTGTCTCTATAAAAACTCCTGCTCCTTCTGAAACTCCTCCTTCAGGAAGTAATCACAATATTGCTAGTCTATTAACCCTTTAACAACGTGAGAAGTTCTATAATGAACTTCTCACGTATGATTCCTATAATGATCTCAGCTGATTGTCCACCAGCTGTTTGCTAATTGCTGCTGGCTAGTCTGAAGGAGCTGAGCGGGTCGGGCCTCTCTGTGAGGTGGAAGCTCAGAAGCTTGAAAACTGCAGCTCAGAGGAGGAGCTGCGTCTCGAAGGCGGGGCTAGGTCCACTCAGGCGTTTTGCACAGCTGAGTGGTTGCCATGGAGATTAAAAGATTGCTCAAGAATGCATGAAAGAGTCCAAGCAACACAGCAGGCATGTTTTTGATGAGGGAACAACAATATAACATGATGTGGAACTCAAAACTAACTTTTACATGATGCTGTCCCTTTAAATTACTCACGCCTGCATTTCTAAGAGCAATTGGTTGTACTAGATTTTATTTAGGAGCGTCAGAGGAAAGGTGGGTTAATACATATGCTTTACATTCCAGTTACTAGCAGAGATGGCGGCTAATACGATGAAAAAGTTGAAGCTGCACGAATAAAAGGTTCTGTATGTTTAAAATAATGTTTAATCACAGCATTGCATTGCAGACTGCGTTCTGTTTTATCCATACGTGACTAAAATCAGAGGATATGCAGAGGTCTCTTATATAGGCTGCTGTCTTCTTCCCGTCGGGTCCCATATGTGCCGTCTGGATCCCTCGGGTCAACGGTAGCGTTGTGTTTCATTACTGCTCAGACGGCTCAGGGCTGTTTCCACAGACTGGCTCTTCTGCATATTCTCTTTAATAAGAAGTAAGACTTTTCCCTGGTGATACTGCAGAAGCTCGTTTTCTTTTTTCTCTTCTTCTGACATTTACGCAGATGGTTTTTTTCCTTCTCTTTCTTTATGAATTTTATTTTTAGCGACAACAGTATTTACCTGATTTGTTGTCAAGTTTTTATTTTCATCATCTTCTGGATTTCCTTAGACAACCAATAATTTTTTTATTGTTTTCTTTAGCAAGTGAACAAATAAAAACGGTCATCAGCAACACCCAGAAGAACATTTATATTTCTTTGTGGTTTTTTACTTTTTTTAAACATACAAATTGATCAGGATAAAACCTATAGGGCAACACTACCTATAGGTTGCCCTATATTTATTTATCTAGTTGTTGAAGACCTCTCTACATCTCACACAAAACCTTTAATAGCAATAAAATGTAGCACCAATATTAATACTAACGTTTATACTTATTATAAATATTTTTTTCAAATTAAACTCAACTTATCCCAAAGTGAAATTGAATGTTATAACTCGTATAATTCAAATATCTTCAGACGTTGTGGGCAGGAAGCATTTCCAGTCAGTCTTGCAGCAAATCTAAAGAAGCTTCTGACTGAAGACTTTCACTGCATTACAGTCTTATGACTGTTAAGATGTGCAAGCAGTTTAATTTCCAGGCAGCAGTTTACGGGAAGCACTGCTGCTCCACCTCATTTGCTTTTGCTGCTCTTCAGGGATTTTGGGGTCAAAGTTCAGGTATTATTAAAGGTCAGCTTCTTCCAACAATGCCTTGTTGCCATGGTTATGCATCGATACAATTGTTCGAAAGTAAAAGAGTAGGAGCAAAAATCCTCCAAGCTGCACAGCATTTAAAGCCAGAGGGAGAAATTGTCTGAAAATACAAATTGAACAAAAGTCGAGAAAAAGATCAAATCTGAAATAAGAGAACAGATTCACTCCAACATGCTGCCAACAGGAGTAGAGCAATTACAGAGGACCTGTAAGAAATATGAGTAAATGTTTTTGTTTTTGGCTCAGCTTAGTTTTAAAATAATTTTTTTCTTGAACCCAAACTGTGACGTTTACATTTGACACGTCTTCACCAATCAGCCTGTAGATGAGGCGCTTATTTCCATAAAACCAATCAAACTGTTTTTCAGACCCTGTTTAAGGAGTCGCTCACTTTTTCTGATTAGAGCTGAAAATACAACCATTTACCAAAAACAGCTTCATAACAGAGCATCTGCATCTTGAGTCTCTGCGTGTTATTGAAGTGTTTTGAAAACCTCTTACTGTCTAATGAGGTCATGAACAAGAAGGGACCTGCAGAGGAGGAAACTTACTGGAAGATACAAAACATAATGGAGCAGAAAATCTGCTCCTGTTTGATTTGCAGGTTTTGTCTGTTGCTTGAATTATGCAGGAAGGACATTTGTCACATTTCAACAATAGAAAACCTGCAAATAAAACAATTAACAAGGCCTGAATTTCTGTTGTTGTTTGTGGCTCTGAAAATGACTTTGTTTTTATGAAACAGGAAGTTTTCTAACATCTCAGAAAGAGGAGCTGAGTGAGAATCTGATTTTCTAGAATTCTTCATTTTAAAGTATTTCTTTCTCTATAGAGACGATTTTTAAAAACCTTGGATTGGTCTAAAGTAAAACATTGCATTTAAATGTTTGAAATGTATCACACTAATCACCATGCTAGTATTTATTTGAGATTCAATGTGATATGAAAAATTACAGTAAACAAATCAGGACTACAGTTGAGAACTGCCAGGTAGTTCTGATCAGTTGTTTTTTTTAACTAAGAAGTTGAGAAATGCACATTTTTGATGTATAGTCACTAAAATATTATTTCTGCACATTTTCAAGTTCAACCCCAGCAGAAGTATTACACGCATTCTGCTTTGTGCAAATGTCAGTGCGCAGATGACTTTAGTCTACATTTTATAGAGCCAATGGATACTAAGCTATCAAAAAAACAAAAACACAAAATTGTACCAAGTATTTTTGGTCTAGTTTCTAGTGTAAATATTTGAATACACTTGAAATAAGACTAAATTAACTTCTAAGTAAGTCTTTAACAATATATCTACAAGATATAGTAGGTTGCTTCAGTAAATTCTTCTCTAAGTGCATTTTTTGGCATATTATTTAACTTATTATTGTTTTAATTTAAATAATCTGCCAGAAACACTAGTTGTTTTTCATCTATATTAAGGATTTATTTACTTAAAAACAAGTTCCTATATCTTGCTGGAAAGTCACTTGCAAATTAGTTTTGTCTTATTTCAAGTGTACCAAGATGTTTGGACTAGAAACTAAAACTACTTGGTAAGATTTTGTTTTCGCAGTGCACAGCTTGTTGCAGACTGATCACAGATTTTAAAACTCTGTGTCGTCATGGTGGCCGATTGTTCATGTCTGACCTTTTGTCACTTTGTCCATCCGTCAGTCCGACACCTGAATAACTCTTGTTTATTTCTTTTTAATATCAAATCAGTGCCTCTACGTCAGGCTCCCTACAGGTGACGATGCTCCTCCTTAATCTTTTGGACATCATCCTTAACTGGAGGTCAAAGGTCAGGAAAGTAGGAGATCCTTTAAATCAAGAGTGTTGCCCTTCCTATCTGCTTTGTCTCCTTTCTGCCTCCTTTTTCCTGATTCTCAACCACGACTTTGGACATAGAAGAGCTGCTTGGAAATTTAATTCAGTTCACAAATACTTTATTTATCCCAAAGGGAAATTAAATACCATTTCATGGAAAAAATGCCAGCCAGGTCATGATCAGGTTGAGAGGGTTTGGTGTATTGCTAAACAGGAAATGCATCAGGGGAGAGTCTGTTAACAATTTTCTTTCTACAAACCCCAAACAAAACCCACTTCAAAGTAAATCAGATGACGAAATAGTGTGTATTTGTGTCTCAAGTATTTGCTGCTTATATGACTCAGAAATTCTCCTCCTCCTGCTGTTCAAACTGGTAAAACGCAGTGATAAAAAGCATGGATTTATAATTGTAGCTCTGATATATTTGGGTTACATCTTCATCATTTAATGCCCAGTACACAAGTAAGAAACTGTTTTGTTCAATAAAAAGTTAACAAACATTAATTTTGGATGTGCAGTGACCAGAAATGCATGAATCTTCTTCTGTGATAAAAGTTTAACAAAAGAAATCACAGCATGGCTTCTTATGAACTTATTTAATCCACAGCTTGACTTTGAGATATTCCCATTTGATTGCAAAATAGCTTCAAGCCTCGTGCGTCTACTCATCTAGCATGTCATGCAAAGAGAGAGCGAGCGTTAACTTTGAGCTTCAGAGGAGTCAAAAGAGTTTCACTGAATACAGCCAAAAGTTTTAGGTTTTTTTCTTTCATAAATACTGGCTGGAAAAAAAAATCTCTGCAACCAGTGGCTTTGACTGTGCCCTTAAATGTAATTTCATGACCACATATGCCAACTGTTGGCCTCATGATGGAAAGCTAAGTGTCTTCTAAAAGGGACATTGTGGGGAGCAATTGGAAAAAGAAAGTAAAACTTACAGTACTCTGCATTCAGCACTGTTTGGCCTCATTATAACCCCGAAATTCTCACTTTTCAGGTCCAACCAGGCAGAAGTCATTTGATTTGATTCATTGGTTTCTTCTCTGCAGCCCACTTACTGCTGCAGACACGCTGGCGGGGTGTTTCTCTGTGAAACACAATGAACTGCAGCTAATCATGAGCTCCTCTGAGGTCAGAAAATCCTCCCACAAAAACATTCACATCAGGAAAAATTAAACTTTGCACATTTTGACAAATTGAAGAAGACACACATCTTAATTTGAAAATATAAAGTTAGGTGGAAATTTTGGTATTTTAAGCATCAAAATGAAAATAATTAATATAAATAACATAATTAATTTGTAAATAGTAAATAAAGTCAAACAAAACCTCAAATCAATTTGTTTCATTATAAGACTTATTAAAATTTAACAGAAACTGCAGGTGTGTGTCTGTGTCTAGTAAATTTCTGGTCAAAACATGTTTGTTCTTCATTCAGTGAAGTTACTCAAGTAAAAGTAAAAGGTGCAGCTTGGTAAAAATACTCCCAATTAAATTTTTTCCAAAGATTTACTAAAGTAAGTGTGAGTAAATATACCTAGTTTCTACCCAGAGCCGTATTTCCTCTTTCATAGCATGTTTGTTTTCTTCTTCTTCTGGTCAGTAACGACGACACATAACTGCATAGCATGTTGTGAATACTGTGGCTAGTTAGCATGACGGCGGATAAACGGTCCGCCATTAGCGACTAGCGCGTAGCCCCGCCTCCTGCCTCTGATTGGTTGTTTTTGGTCGGAAGTGATGCGTTTCTCTCAGGAAGGAGGACATTGATCATTTTCACAGATTATCTGTCTCATATTAAACTGTCTCAACACGGTGACAATTTTAACAAATACGTAAAATTATATATTCTTTTAAATACTTCTATTTTAAGAGGTGAACTATTCCTCCCTTTGAGTTTGTCTCGCTGCGCTCTGCTTCACCCTCCACGACCCGCTCATTATTGACGGCGCTCAGTGAAGTAGTCTCAGAGCAGCCGAGTGTGAGCCGGCCATCCGCCCAATCTCCATATTAAGGACCAAAGGAAAGGTCAGCCTGGCCCCGTCTAAACAGTTATTGACAGGTCAGGAGTGATGCTGCGGGCTGAGAGGGGAGGAACGATCAGTAACGCCAATAATTACCATACAGCTGTGAAATGGACACGCTGGAGCTTGAATGGATGTTCAGCTGAGGGCTTAATGCAGCGATAATGGAAAGAGCAGCTACTGTGGAAAAAATTACATGTAAAATTTCATGGATTTTAGTGGCATATTGTATGTGTTTATTAAACAGAAAACTTTAGATAAGTGAAATAGTTTTACCTGCAGAGTTTAATGGAAAGAAGGAGTGGGACAAAATGTGAGCTCAGCTTTATTTGCTCTGCAGAATATTAAACATCAGGAAAGAAAACATTAATTATACCAGTTTCTGTCTTTTAGACAACTTCAAATCTGTGACATTATTCACAAAAATATATATTAATGTGTGAAAATAGCAGCAAAAACACAAAATATTACCAGATATTTTTGGTGTGTTTTTTATGCAAATATTTTATTAAATTTGAAATAAGACAAAACCAAATTACAAGTAACTTTTAGCTTTAAGTCAACATTTCCTTAATATTGATGAATAAATTCCAGTTTGACTGGCAGTTTATTTCACTTATTACATGAGAAAATGTCTTATTTTACCTGAAATAATCTTCCAGTGGATATAGAATTTGTTTTTTGTCAAATTCTTGTTTAATAAAATAATCTAAGTTGTTTGTTTTATAATAATCCCACCAAAACGGATGGGTGGGATTACTATAATCCCACCCATCTAATATCTAATCCTACCTTCTAATGATTAAATTAAATAATTAGAAGGTAGAAATAAGTGACTCGTATTCACGGACAGGAGGACTACCCCTGTGTAAATATCAGATTTTTATGTAAATAAGACGTCCAGATATGATTTTAAATGGTTATTTTAAAAAAAAAATTCCTAAAACTTACATTCATATCTCTGCAGATCCGTCGGTGCTTCACAGGCAGAAGACGGTGGTGACGGACATGTGCTACCCGACAGAGATATCCAGCCTGATGGACTTTGGCACTGCAGACTGCTCGCTAGGCAAAGGTACATTGTTGCTTCAAATTACAAGGCGTTGCCGTGGTGACAGCAGGAAGTGAGCACGGTGATTTATCCTGGCAGTTAAAAGGACGCCGAGCTGTCAGCTCGGCTCGGGGGGTGAACTCCGGAGCGAAAGGCCTTCGCAGGCGAGAACAATCAGATAACAACACTTGGTGTCTGGCCATGAGGGCCCTTCGCATTCACCGCAGCCCAGCGCCTAATCTGCTCTGTCACCTATTTCGCAGTGTCATATTGATCACCAGACGTCCACAGAGGGGAGTTTTGCTTTGCAGATCGCAGTGGAGTTCGCTGAAATGCATCATTCTCGAGTTTTATCGTAACGGGCCGTTAAAGCGTCGCAACAAGATCGCTTATCTTCCACAATTACTGTGAGAAATGCCGTGTTTTATGAGGAGAGCCGCTCAAGATGATGATGGCCTCTTTTCATTTCATCTGCTGCAGTAATCGTCCCACCAATATGCAACCACTTCACAAAAGTATTGATCACAAATCACTACTTCTGTTTGTTACGTAATCTTTAAGATGTGCATCCATTTCTTCTTCTCAACACAAAAACTCTCTTTGTTAATTGAAGAGCTTAAAATGCTGTTCCCTACAGGAAATAGACAAGGTTAATACTAAAGCCATTTTAATAATTTTATTTATTGAGGAAAAATAGCCTGAATCTTACATGACTCAAAAAAAAACTATTAACTATTAAAATTAATCACTTTTACTATCTTGATCTTTATGACTTTTGTGAAAACATTTTGTGGACTGATGAGAAAAAGAGGAACTTTTTGGAAAGTTTGCATCTAAAATAAACCAAAACACCCCTGAAATAGCTGAAAATATAAAATAATCAAAACCTAGAATGGCCTAGTCAAACTCTGGGATCAAATCCTACTGAGATACTCTGAAAAAGTTTCCAATACACTGTTAATGATTGAAAACCTCCCAGTTTGAATGAATTAAAGCGATGAAAAATTAATTAATGTGTCCACAGCAATACAAAACACTCCTTATCATTTATGACAAACACTTGATGGACGTCATTGGAGGTTTGACAGCTCATTGGCCTCCTCACACAGAGCGAGCTTGACCTGGAAAGCTTTAAATGACGTCATTATTTGACATCTGAGTTTTGTGTTTACTCAGGTTATGTTCATACAATATAAATATTCATTTAATAACAAGTGGAACGAGAAGTTGCTTGGGTGTCCATCATATTTTAAGAGACAAGTTCTTCTTACAAACCAGATTTATCCACTAAAAGAATATCTAAAATTTACTTTAATCTCATTTGGTGATATCACAAGTCACACAGCGAACCTCAAACTTTTAGAACCTAATGTTCCTGCACAGGTTTTTACTTCAATTTTCAACTAAACTGAACCCTTATGCAACTTTTGAGGTCTTTGGTCCGAACTGAATTCATTTTTGTGCCACAGGACAGAAAGACAAGCACCTTATTAGTTCCACACTGCAAAAACACAAAATATTGCCAAGTATTTATGGTCTGGTTTCTGAGTACACATGAAGTAAGACAAAACTAACGTATTAGTAGCTTTCAGCAAGATGTAGGAGCTAGTTTTAAGTCAATATTTCCTAAATTTTTATAAAAAATGTTCTAGTTTCATGGGCAGATTATTTCACTTATAACACTGGAAAATGAGTGAAATAATCTGCCAATGGGACGAGTACTTTTTTCATCAATTTTAAGGAATTATTTACTTAAAACAAGCTCCCATGTCTTGCTGAAAAGTTACTTGTTCTGCCTTATTCCAAAACTAGACAAAAAATACTTGGTAATATTTTGTGTTTTTGCAAAGCAGTGATAGATGTGACCCTAAAAACTGATTCTTCCTCTCCTTGGCCTCCTTTTTCACCCGATCCCCCGTCTCTAACCCTGCTTGTATTTTAATGCTGCTCTCTATCAACACGCTGCAGCAGTGTTAATGCAGAGCTGCAGGTCAGCTGTGTGGCAATGATGGAAAAGAGCGCAGTGCAGGAGGGGAAGGAGCAGCGCAGAAGAAGACTGTTTTTATAGGCTTTAAATATGAGCAAAGCAAATGAATGACACAGGGAGCTGAGCAGAAGCGTAAGGACACTGAGGAGCAGAAAATTTCAACCTCAGGAGGCGTCAGGATAAAAGCAGGACTGTGGAAAGGATTCAGTATAGCTTAGAGGTCAGCAGCAGCTTGTCTTTAAACATTCAAACAGCAACATTGGTCAAAAATGCCTCATTATGTGAAATATTGCATCCAAACAGTGTCGTTACACTGTTAAAGTTCTTAAAAACAGAGAGCAAGACGTTTTGTATAGATAATTTGTGTTAGTTTATGTGTCCTGTATTTCCTATTTTATTTGCAAGGGTTGTGAAGTTTTCTTTAATCACACAACATAATAAGATGATTAAAAAAAGAATGATCAGTTTTATTGGTAAGAATTTAAAAAGTGACATTTTCCTAATATTGGAAACATGTTTGTATGTGAATTTGATTTTAGATTACAAGAAGTGGAGCCAAAACTTTTTAATAGGTATATCACTCTTAAATAAAATTATACAAATATTCAAAATCAATAAATCAATAATGATAAATATTGTGATAGATATATTTGTCTGAAAGAATATTCAAACATTTCACTGAACTCTGCTCTAGAACCGCACAGCATTCTGGGAAATAGAGGAAGAGGAAAGGCTTTAGCTTCCTAACCTCTCACTGCTAACTAAGCAACGTTGGTGGAATCTCTCAATCTTTGGTTACCTAGCAACTCACTCACTCTTCGGTTACCTAGCAACTCACTCACTCTTCGGTTACCTAGCAACTCACTCACTCTTCGGTTACCTAGCAACAGCCTGTCGAGTAACTGGCGCAGCAGCAGCTTAAAGTTTTTCCACTGTGCCTTACAACTGCTTAAAAATAAAAACCGACAGAGTGAAAACTGCGGCAGTATTTGAGATATTTAGAACAAAAACTAATGAATAATAACTGTCAATATTGACTGATATGAAACACTTATATCATGATTCTTTTTCAACCCCAACTTTAGACTATTTTTTCTTTAGGAGGAATAAATTATAATCTAGGTTTTGTCATATAAAAACGGTTTATATGTGCAGTGTTGGAAAAATGCTGTGTTTTTATTTGTGGAGTCATAAGGAATAATTTGAGCAGGAACTGTAGCAATGTTCACATGTAACACAGTTTAACCAGAGGCTTTATGTTGCCTTTATAGAATAAAAAGATGTTTGAAATTCAATCAGAAAAACTGTTGATTGACAGTGAAGAGATGAGGTAATAAGTGAATTCTTCCTCCCATTGATGTACTCACTCACTAAATCGACGTACATGGAGCTCCATTACATTTATGTTGTTGTTTTAAGTGTTGTGTTTTACATTAAAAGCTTTTTACTTTTTCTCTATTTTTATCCCAAAATACATTTTTAAATTGAACTGAATTAAAGCTTATGAAGAAGCAAAATAGAAGTTGACTCATTGTTCATTTTTCAGAGACTAAAAGTTGATGTATATTCGGTCTAAACCAAACATGAGAAAGACATTACAATGTTAGATAAATTCTTCATCAATTTTCTTGTTCCAGATGGTATTTATGAATCGTTTTCCTCGATAAACCGTGAGAGATAATGGTGAATGTTTTGTCACTTATGTACAACAACAAAACAATGAACATTTGTTCTGATCAGGGGAAAAAATTAGGATTTTTTTATTTCAAGAAACAACAAAAGGTCCAAATGTTCTATAATTTTGTCATCTAAGTCATTAAATCGTAAATATTGTGTACTGAATATGATAAGTTCAGTGTAGACGAACATGAAGTAATGCATCATCAGGAGAGTTTCTGTTGCAACACTTTGTCTGGCAGTGATCCTGCAGCAGTCAGAGTGATTGGCAGATGCATTGCCTCATGCGACAACTATTTGGTTAGATCACATCTAATCTTGGAGTGAAGCTAAAAAGCTAAATCTCAACCACTGACATGTAGCAGCAGAAGTGATATTACTGCTGTAAACACCTGACAAGTCCACAAATATAAAGGATTCAACCAAAACTACTCGATGCACACCATTCTTCCCCGTTAGTATTCCAGCTGCGTCGCTCAAGTGCTTATAAACCCGAAACTCTGTTATGAGTTTTTATCTAGCTGGACCCTGCAGGCTGAATTAATTTTGCTTAAAACCACCTGCCTTTCCCTGCCTGCGGCAGAAAGAGGTGAAACGGCAGAGGAAAAAGCTTATTTACTCTGTCCGCTCACATCCCGGCGCTCCTCTGACACGACACGGACTGACCTCAGTCAGCAACAAGCGGCAAAGCAATCAAACGGCCGCAGGGTTTAAGATAACACAGAAAGTCCATATTAATAAACACATCTCTGTGTGTAGACAGAGCTGAGGCGATTTGCTCTAAAGCAGGAACTGCATATACATCTTTATCCGTACAGAGCTGTGAAAACGTATTTACTCACATTAGGACATCTTTAGTTTTTGTGTTTTTTTCACACTGGTAACAAGATCATATCACAGGACTGTATTTGAAATCAGCCAGAGATAGTCTGAATAAATACACAATGCAGTTTCAAACGATGATTTTGTTTAACAAGAGGAAAAAAATCTATTCAAACCAAACTGGCTCTATAAGAAAAGGTGAACTGAGTTTTACAGAATGGTTTCAATTTAATTAAAGAATGAGTGATAAATCAATTTTAGCATTTAATAAAATGTTAGTTTTTTTAATTTTTGGAATATCTGGATATTTTTTTCCATCACTGGGTTTCCATACATCCAAGGCAGCCATCTTGGTTGACGATCGTTTTTTTGCAGCTTCTGTTTATTTGGATTTTGGGTTGTTTTTATCATTTTTTGAAAAGAAAGTTACAAGAACATAGCTGTTTAGTGTGAGAATAAAGTTTTAATATTACTAGAATAAAGTCGTAATATTTGGAGATTGAAGTAATAATTTTATGAAAACTCCAATATATAAAATTACAACTTAATTATTCAAGCTGTTTTCTCTTTAAAACGACTTTTTTCTTGTAATTTTAAGACTTTCTTCTAGTAAAATTATGTCCTTATTCTGCTAATATTATGGGAACATTCTTGTAATTAAACAAAAAAATATTGTAGTTTGATCCTAATACTCAATTCACAGAATGTTTGAAATGAAAGACACTTTTTGAAAAGAAAAAAGAAATGGATTAAAATCTGAAATTGAATCCGGTATGGAGAAAATTTTAGATTTTATTTTTAAGATATACACAAATAGCTTGTTCATTCTACAGCAAATCAAACTACTAATTTGTGTCCAGACTTTGACTAGGACACTTCTAAACCTCCATCCAGCTCCATTATTGTCCTAATGCATACATTTTAGGATTTTCTAGCCAGAGGGAAGCAGGATTACAGCAGGTTGTTCAGGTCTTGCAGCAGCAACTCATTTTCTATTCAGGCATTCAGGTCACAATGTACTGAGAAAACTTCCTATCAAACTGTTAAAACTTCTCTGCTTTCAATTAATAATTCTTAAAAAACTATTTTTACGTGTTTTCACATTGACGTTGTGAGACATCAAAGTGATGTTTCACATAAAATGAAAACTGATTTTATTTGACTGATAAAATAACATTTAAGCTTCCCACTGTTGTCTTAATGTTCAATTTAACACTAAGATCTTCTGGTCCACTTTAAATACTTACGGTGGACCAGATGTGGCCCTCGGGCCATGAGTTGGACATGAGTTGTGATGTAGATGGAGTGATTATATAAAACTTCTTTTTTTCACCTAGTAATGTTATCTCTGCTTATATGCAATTATATGAAACATTTAAGTAAAAACATTTTTTCTCAACACTGTGCAAAAGTTACATTTAAAAAACAGTTTGACTTCCTGTAACTTCTGGCCAGAGTTTCCCATCAAAATCAGGGATTTGTTGATGTGAACATCAGATTCAGAGAGGTGAACGGGTTTGGAGTGGATTTTATTTTTCTTGGCAGAGATTTCCTCTGTTTCCTGCGTTGTGGGTCATCCGACAGGTGGAGTAAGAGCTCCACTCCTGGTTATCCACCTGAGCCCTCAGGTGTGCTTCCGGTCCCCCCCCCCATCCTGCCTTTATTCATTGGGGACAGATGGAAACATCAGGTGGGCGCGTGTCGTCCTGACTACTTCTGGGTGTGTCCAGGGAGAGACAGAAGAGCCACTAAGGACAAAAGAAGAAAACATAAGAGAGTCAGTGAGGTGACGACTTCCTGGTTACCTGTTTGGGTGGAGCCTGATGGAGCTGAGCTGGGAGCGGCCGGCTGCGGCAGAGCAGTGTGTGAAGTTTGAATGGTGAGCGCTCCGCTCTGCGCCTACATGTCCCTGTGTTTCCCTTCTTTCTTTCTGTTTTTTCACCTGATATGAGAGCTGACACCACAGCTGACAGTGGAGTCAAACAGAGCCGGGGAGGACATGAGGTCCGACAAGGAGGAGGGGAAGGCCGGTGAGTTTATGTTTGAAAGGAAGGCAAATCTGGCTGAAGAAACGGGTTGTTGCTGTGTGTTTGTGTTGGGTTTATCTGCTTGAGGTGCTTATCTGTACATTACGTAACAGGAATATGAAAAATTATTCAGTTGAGAAACTCCATGTGAGTCAGGATTTGTGACTAACCTCATAAATTACGTCCGCCTCTATTGTGTGAAGAGGTGGAGATTACATTTTCTCCCACTGGACTCATCCATTAGGAACGTGTTGTTGCTCCTCCTCAACGGGAAATTTACGTTCAATAAGTTAGTTATTATATTGGATACATGACTTAGTTTCATTGGTCAATCTTCTGTGCCAACAGAATGTCTGCCTGATGTTTATACACAGTTTAAATAAGACATTTTCCCATTTTTGACATTTAATTTGAGTACTTTTGCTGAAGTATAAATATTTTGAGTACTTTTTGACATTTTTCATCTGAAGAGGTTTTATTGTTAGTATTAATCTCATAATCAACATAAACATAATCAAAACCCCTCAGTCGTTATGAAAACAGTCTTTTTGTTTGGTACTTTAGCACTTCTGATTGTTTTGTTTTTTTATCTGACTTTGACTTTTTCAGTCAATAATACCAACCGTATGCCGGTTGTGATTTTTGACACCTGCATCAACATATAATAATTTTTAAATTATTTTAGTTTACTGTGTTTTCTATGAAGATTAATATCAACTGTTGGATGGAGAAATATTGTTATAATCTGTCATCTTGAATAAATTTAAAATGACCAAAACAACAATAATTCAAAATAGGGGTTTATTTCTTTAAATCATGTTTGTCATTTGCACATTTTAGTGTTTACTATCAAAATATGTACATATCAAGACAAGCAGATATATACATGGCAGGACTGAAACAATTAATCTTAATGAATCGATTATTGAGATAATCATCGACTAATTTTCTAATCGATTAATCGTTAATTGGAGAATACAAACTCCAGAAAGGGCAATTTGCTGAAGGTACAACACACTAAGAGCAGTAATTAAGCCAAAACTGTACAAGAAATATAAACATTTTGCATTTAATATAAGCAAATGGTCAACAGATTAACCTTCATTATAGTGATGTTAAATCTCTAGGCTGAGATTTTCACACCTTGATGTTAGTAGTAATTTTTAGCTGCAGATAAATCTTTTGCTACAAATGATCAGGTGTTGTTGCATTTTAAGCAATAATGTTTATTCTGTTATTTAAAAAGGAATCAAATTATTTGTTTATTTGTAGGTTTTTAATTTTATATAAAACAAGCTTAAGTGTTTCGATGAGTAATCAGGAGAATTTGCCAATTTCTTTTAAATCCGATTGATTAATGGGCAGAATAATGGGCAGAAAAATCAATTACTAATAGAGTTGTTAGTTGCAGGTCTAGAAAGAATGGATCAGATCTATGTGTTACCATGGTAACCACATGAGTCCCATCTTGTAATATCGTCTAAAACATTTGATGCTGTAAAAGTTCAGTAGTTTTGTGAGAAAATGTTTGTTTGGGTTGGACTTTGAGCTTTGTAGCTCTGCAGACGTCTCACATGAACAAAACTATTTATTACCGAAGGATAAGAGAACTAAATAAGGTAAATATAACACAGAGATATGGTGTAAAATTAATTGGAGACAGCCAGCTGTATGTTGAAACTGAAGCAAGTAATTAAGTGTATAAATTATGTGGTCAGTTGAAGCCTAAACCTTTAAAACAAAGGATCATCTCTGCCTGGTTATGAATTATAAGGAGCAAAATATTCAACGCAAAAGAAAAGTTAGTTTGTAAATGTGAAGGAATAAGAACATATTTATGTGTTTGGTTTTTTTCATGTGTTTTTACTTTTTCTTGGCATCCTGGTTTGCTCTGTACAGGCCTGCAGTTTACTTCTTTATTTTTAATTTACGATTATCGGCCTCTTTATGGTAAAGAAATGTTATTGTTCTACATTTTATCTTATGTTGATTTATGCAAATACAAACATATTTCAGCCTTATGTGTTTCAACTAAGATCTACACTGTGAACCTGCTGACTCACACGTCCATGTAGACGATCTTTTATCCTCTTATAGATGTTTATTGTGAATGTATGACTTTAGTAGATGATATCAGACATTCAAGAATTTCTGAAAGGAGAAAAATATTACTTAGAGCTATAAAAATTTATTTACAACACTGTCAAATGTTTGAAGTAACATTTAATTGGAAATCAGATACAGGTGCATTCAAGTAGAGTCTTAGAGAAGTTTAAGTAAAAACACAATGAGTATATGTTGTGTTACGTCATTATTTGACAGTTCTCCAGCAGACAGTCATTGCTCATTTCGGCTCTAAGCTCCTGAGATGCAGCATGTTTTCGTCTTTGCCGTTCCCTGGAGAAGTTGCTCCATCTCTGGTTAATTCTTGTTGTTGCTTTGACATCATGAGTGGTTTCATTGGGACTCCTGCTGAGGTGGATGAACCCAAAACCTTCAGAGTTTGATATAACTATATTATATAATATAATAGTTCTGTCACTTTTAGCATCACATTTTTCACCAATGTCTGGATGATTTGGTTCGGTTTTGACTCCGTTCTCCTTGCGCGCTCGTCCATGCTGAATAGGAATTAGGTTCTGTGTTTTACTTTGGTTTTACCTCTCGGTCAGGCTTTCAAAATTTCAGACTTCAACATCGCAGCTGCACCGATCACTTAAACACTCACGCTTTAAGTACAGTATAAGCCCATTTTCTGCAGTGCCTGAGGTGGTGGATCAAATCATTTTGGTTTCATAAACTGTATTTTTCTGAGGCTGACAGATGTTTATTCTCTGCTGCAGATTCAAAACAGAAACAAGGCACAGTGCCACGTTGTTCCTCCATGGTTTACATGGACCTTACTTCTCTGTTGATTTATTCACTCGGTGTGGCTTTGTGTCATTTCTAAGGTCTCTGTTGACATAGCAAACATTTTCACATTTTATTGATAATGACAGTAAAACTGGTGAAATGCAGCATCTTGATTTTATGAGCAAACAAGATTCTAAACAAAAGGGTAAACGTGTTGCTGGTGTTTGGATATTCCTGATTTTGATCCTCTGTCTATTCTGTTTTATCATGTTGGCTCCAGACTCCAGGTACCAAACAGATTCACTGCTGCAGCCGCCCATTTATCTCGCTCTTCTTTCTGTAACAGACACATGGAAAAGAATCTGGATGGGAAAACGCTCAACAATTTGTTTTGATCTCTTTCCATTCCAATATTTCTGCCTTAATTAAACCAAACAGTAAATTGATTTATTCATTTAAGTAAGTTTATAACCTCACAAAGTCAGGAAAGCTCCAAGTTCAACATGGAATTAGGGCTGAAACAACTGATCAGATCATGATGAATTATTGAAATAACCGACAACTAATTTAGCAATTGATTAATTGTTAACTGGAGTATACAGACTCTAGATCAACACACTCAGAGCAGTAAATAAACCAAAACGTAAGTACATTTTGCATTTAAGACAAACAGCAACAAGAAACTTGGAGCTTGTTTTAAGTCAGTGATTCCTTAATATTAAGGAAAAAAATAGTAGATACACTCAACAAAAATATAAATGCGACACTTTTGTTTTTGCTCCCATTTTTCATGAGATGAACTCAAAGATCTAAAATTCATTCCAGATAAACAATATTACCATTTCTTTCAAATGTTGTCCACAAATCTGTCTAAATGTTTGTGTAAATGTATAAGGTACACCTGTGCACTGATCATGATGTCAGGTCAGCATCTTGATGTAGCACACTTGTGAGGTGGGATGGATTATCTCAGCAAAGCAGAAGTGCTCACTATCAAACATTTAGACAGATTTGTGGACA
>CAEFZX010020787.1:0-29396 GCA_903066825.1 Alfaro cultratus | reverse complement strand
AAATTTAACACTTTTGCGTGTTTGGAAATCCCAATGCGAGAAGATGAAGCGCATCATAGGTCGGCCATCCCTACACACACCCCCCCCCCCCCACACACACACACACACATTTCCACTTTGAGCCACAAGACGTGTGTGAAGAGAGGGATTGCTTGGTCCGAGATTGAAGATTAGAATGAGAGGCAGGCGATACAGACTGACTTGTTCCCTTCATCAGGTTCATCCAGAGCTGAGCTAGAGCTAGGTGACAGAAAGTTAAGAATAGGAGAGGAAGGGCAGGTAGTAATAAGTAAGCGTATAGAGAGCTTGCGATACCAACTTCATCTTTTTTAACAGATAAGGAAGTTGGGTGACGGTAGCTAAAAGTCAAACTTACTTAGACCAAGTCTTCTAGGCCAAAATAATCCCATCAACCATCAAGTTTAAATTAAATCTCCTTTAAAATGCTCACTTCATTTCTCAGCATCAAGGACATTTTTCCCATTGCATATCTTTTTCCCATGGCCTAATGCTTTCCCACACAATGAAGAACCAGGACTCAATGGCCTGTTTCACTCTTATCAGCTGACTGCGTCTCTGCAGTTCCTCGGCTGTGAAAGCTCACTGCTGTTCTGCTCTGAGTCAGAGAGAAAGAGAGAGACAGAGCACCGAGGAGGTAGTTCCCCTGCTCCTTTGTGCTACCCGCCCTCCACTGCCCCTGGGGTAAACACCAGCAGTTGGACCAGTGGAGAAACAACATCTGCAAACACGCCATATGAGAATGAGTCCTTGTTCCGGGGTCAGCCTTGGCCTCCCTTCAAAGAAAAACCATATCAATACATCTATTCTGAAGTGAGAAAATGAGAACTGTTTTTTCGGGGCGGATTTAAGTCTCAGAGATGGACTGATCTTCACAAGCCAAATGAAGGCCGAAATTGCTTTAATGATAAAACTGGGGGAGCAGAGGGTGGTGCTGCTGGTGGTGGTGGGGATGGTGAAGTTGATTAGTTGATCATGTAATAACGGCCTTTCTCCAAGCTGTCTTTAATTTGCTCAGCTAGTAAAGAAAAGTAATTAATCTCATACTTTCGAGATCTCTCGAGGGGAGGAGGGGTTCAGCAGCACACAACGGCAAGTCTTATTGTGAAAATTCATTTTTTTAAGCAAATTGGTTGAGTGTCTGAGAGGCTTAAGTTCGGGTTTTCCTGCACAAAACTATCTCTAGGGGGATTTAACCTCCGTAGAAACTTGTCCCCACTACTGCAGCTGCCTTGGTCACACTTCGAAAGATGAGGCTTTGCTGTAATTTCACAAAAGTATCTGACATTTCCTCAAAGGTTGAGGGTTGCATAGTGGCACAGTTGGTAGCTCTGCTGCCCTGCAGCAAGAAGGTCCTGGGTTCGATTCCCGGCCCGGGGTCTATCTGCACAGAGTTGCATGCTTTCCCTGTGCATGCGTGGGTTCTCTCCGGGTACTCCGGCTTCCTCCCACGGTCCAAAAACATGACTGTCAAGTTAGTTTGTTTCTCTAAATTCTCCCTAGGTGTGAGTGTGTGTGCATGGTTGTCCTATCTGTCTTGTAAACTCTCATAAAGCGGAAAAAAGATGGTGACAACAAAAAAGCTGTAAAAAATGGAATATTGAGAAAAAAATTATTTGATGACGGGTAAATTCGAAGATAGAGAAGAATTAAGTGTATTAGTGATTAAATATTTTATGAGGGAGTGTGTGTGAATGAAGGTGATGAGGAAAGAACAGAGAGAGAGATGAAGGATAGATAATCCCCCCTTCCTAATGCTGGTTTCATTTGACCCTGTGCGATAACAGCAGCTGGAGATCGCCTGTGAAATCTAGACCCCTCCGTTATCCCACCGCTTCCCGTACAACAATGCTGTTTACTGGTGTATCGCTTTACCTTAACAGTAACCTACCTCTTCAAATTACAGCCATAATGCGTTTGCACAACAGCAGACGCACAGTGGAAGTCACCGCTGATAAGGAAACACTCACACAGCGACAAGCACGGGACAGGCCCCAGAAACATGCTAGCAGGAGACTCTCGCTGGTAAAGTCAAGCTAAGAAATCCTCGAAGCTGCTGAGAAATCAAATGAAAGCAGATCTATCCGTGCAGGTTGGCAGGAAGTTCTCATTATGAAGGGGAATAAAAACACTAGGAAACCACAATAAAGTATTCTGTATGTGACTTTTGTCATTGTTCAGTGTAACTGGAAATTCAACTGTGATTCAATGCAGGAGAAAAAAATCTAAATGATTTACAAAGTTCCAATAATATACACACAAGACTTATATTTTCTTGATATGCTATTTTTGAACCAATTTCAGCACAGAATCTTCTTTGATAGGAGTGCATGAGTATCCCGCATCTTTTTTTTTAAAGCAATATTGTTTGTCAGTTATAGCTAAGGACTTTGATTAGGCCAGTTTAAAACTTGATTTGTCCTCTTTCAAATAGGTCAAATGTAGATTTGGATATTTGCTCAAACTTATTGTTGTGCTGAAAAAGATTTATGATCAAAACTGGCTACTATTTGGAGAGATTCATATGTTTTTGACAAAAAACATTGGCTCCATGTAAAGAAAAATGGCTGCTGCTCATAAAAGCTGCCACCAACGTTTTTCACTAGGGAAATGGGGCTCCTTTGGTAACATCTTCTGTTGTTTTGCTGCCAAACTTACCCTTTGAAATTATAGTGGTAGGTGCAAGATTAGCTTTCATCAAATCATAACACATTCTGTTGATATTCCCTTTGGAGGAAAAAACTTCTTTGCCAAAGCTCTGCTCCTTTTGAAGAGAAATTAGAAGATTTGCTGCCACATGTAAAACACAACAAGGACTTGGCTGAATTTCCTGGAGCTCCAACAAAATTGCACATAAACAGTTATAGTCAATTAGAAACAAAATGACTGATGCTTTATAATTATTTTTGTACCATTAAGAAGGCAGCAGGCAGAAATTTTGAGCCACCAGTGAAGATTTTGAGCTTTATTAGACGTGAAACCAGTAACACCACACGGTGTTATTGTCACAGAGAGCCGCCACCGTGATTGGTGCACATTAACTGGTTGCTCCAACTGTGACATGAGCTACAGATTCTGAGCTCAGGAGCTTTGGCTTTCATGATCCATCCTGCATCACCTCAGAGGCCATTCACAGCAATGATCATCGGCGCTCACAGTCCTCAATAGACATTCATCTCCAGCTCATTCACGACACACGCATTAACCTGACATCTGGAGGATATGGTTGTGTGGGTGAGAATGTTTTCACTTCTACTGGCTGTGCAGCACGTTAATGCATATATTGTACAAGCTGTAAATAATGTGTGTGGGCGTGCGCGTGTGTGTGTTTGTGTTTGTATGCGTGCAGGGATAAAATAGCTTTGGCTGCATTTTCCACACAGCAGATAAGGATCAGAGGCACCCTGATAGTAGGAATTAGGAGCAGGGATCCCATTGATCTCTAATGGACCGCTACAAGCAGTCTGAGAGCCCATCGGTGTATCCAAGGAAACACGATCCCGCGTGTGTATGCACACGGGCACGCACACGCGCACGAAACAAACAAGATAGACACACTCACTTATGTTATAAATGCAAGAAATGTTACTGCTGGGATTAGGTTACACGGCAACAACGCCCCCAGAATCAATGATGAAGGCTTAATTACGGAGGATGAGAGATGAGACTGCACGTGTGGATATGCATGTGTGTATCAGTCAGCCATTTATTTTTTTCTTTTGCTGTAGAAAAGCAATATCAGAGACAGCTATTGTTTCAAGGCTGAGTTTAAGTGAAACTGGAAGGTCAGTGGACTAGATTGCCTGGTCTTCGCCATCTATAGCTGTGAAACTGAGGACAGGAAATCAAATTACCCTTTTCTCTCACACGCACACGCACTCACAGTCATATACAAGTGCAGAGGAAAGGGACAGTGAAAGATGGCCTCCCAAACGTCTTGATATTGTGTCTCTTGTCTCTCATCTGAGATGAAATGAATGCATCCCTCCTGCCTCTGCGCTCCTCGCCTTTTCTTGTTTTCTGCCCTACTGGGCACATCAATTACCCGCTGATGAATGACACAGAGAATTGTATCTGTGCTTACCACTCTCACTGTACAGTGTCAGCAATTCATCCTGTGTGTGAAAACTCAGCGTCATACTATTCGCTTCAGTAGGATGCTGTTAATCTCTGCAGGAGCAATTATAACAACATCATTGGAGGCATTTCGCAGGGATGTCGCAGGATGTTCTTGGATTCTTTCTGCAACAGGCAGTGCAGCAACTCGCTATCACATAAAATTAATGTTTTGATTCAATGCTGGATTTAACTTACTTTTCATTTCAACAGCCATTCTCCTTTCTGTTAATTTTTTTTAAAAGATCACTGAACTAACATCTCATTGTTGGCTTAAAAAAAAAAAAAAAAAAAAAAACAATGTGGAGATTTACACTTTCTGCTGTGTGTGATGAGAGAATCTGCACTATTCTTCTAAATAAAGATAAAAAATTAATAAAAAAAAAAGTGTGCTCCTTACTTGTCTTGTTTTTGACTTTCTTTGAAAGTTAAATGTTTCAGATCAAACTAATTTTAATATTTTTGTTTTTAAATGATTTCAGGAAAAAAAAAAAAAAACATAAAAATACAAATATTTCCCCAAATAAACCTAACCAAATGTGAAAAATATTTTACCCAATTAATTAAATCATGACTTAACTGTTGTTGACTGTTTCTTGTGAAAAAAAAAACTAGTTAATTTTATCAATCAGATGGCCTAATTGACCTGTATATTTGAGAAATTATTCAAATTTACAGCAGGAACTGCCTGCCAATATTGAACAGGCTGAAAGGTCTCAAATAGCAACACACAATACTGTACTATGAACATAAGAAATGTTTAAATACGCAGTTAATTCAGAAAGCTATATTTCGAGAATGCAGTGAACAATAAGAGCCATTATCTACAAATATAGAAAACATAAAACAGTCGTGATCCTTCCCAGCTCTCAGCCACAAAAGAAAACAACAAAACATCTAAAGCGCACTGCAGGTCTCCTCTGCCTCAGTTGGACATTCACTAAAAAAATATCTTGATTCCTGAGACTTTTTGGAAGATATTACCGTATATAGACTGGTAAAATACAAACTTGTAAGCCTGCATCCTTTTCTGTTTGTCATTAAAATAACAGCTTTTCTTAAAATTGTAATATAAAACATGGCAGTGATTAAAAAAAGTGCTCTAGGGCTTCTTTCCCTCTAGCAGAAAATCATGAAAGAGGAGAGTGCAACCTGGTAATGCTTGATATGGTGCACTTATTAATCAAAGAAGATATATTTTTAGCATTTTATAAAATAGGACCCAAATGAAGTCAAAATCCGAGGCAGTAGATAAAGTGAGAATGTTTAATTATAAAACCAAACAGCGAAAACTTAAAATGGCACTTGAGAAATAGACTGAAAATGAACCATGCTACAGGCAGGGTAAGGATGCAGTAACAAAGAGTGAAAATCCAGGATCTTAAATGGTAAAGAGAGGTGGAAATGATAAAGCAAACCATAAGAACTGATTAGAAAAATGGGAACAGCTGAGGGAGGCAGGCCGAGGAGAATCAGGTAATAGGAAACAGCTGGGAAGGTGAGCAAATGAACAGACTGAGGTACAGTGAATAAATAACACAGTGAACTAAACTGGGAGTCAGAGAAACATAAAAAAATAATAATGCAATACTGATGAAAAAGAAAACAAGCACAGGGAACAGACCTAAGAAAGAAATAAACATAAAGGCATAATATGACATGGCAAGATCTAAAATGGTATAAGCAAACAACACAGAAATAATCAAAATACAAACCCAGAACAAAACCAAAGCCCGAACACACCAGGATCGTGACAGATCACAGATCAGAGAAGAAGTTTAAAATTGGATGATTGTTGTTACCAGACAATTCCTCAGTGTATCTGCAGCCTGCGTTGTTTCTGTGTGGACTGTGTGAAGTTCTGACTGTGCATGTGTGAGTTTCCTTTGGATAGTGTGTGCATGTGTGTGTGATCTTGTATTTGTGACCATTGTGTCACGATGTACAGACGATAATATGCTGACATCAAGTAGTCTCTAAATTCATGCATCAGGAAAAAAACTCCTCTTCTGTCAGGCTTCAAAAGCCAACTTTGAGAAATAAACACAAAGCTCACATTAAAATATCCCGTTATGTCTAGAAGTTTGAAGCTGAAAGCAGCATCAAACTGGGAGTAAATACAGCAAATACACTGATAAGAGCATCAGAAGCATTAAATGTAAAACATCATAACTCATTTGTTCAACGTCTCAGAGTTCTGCAGCTGATTCTTATATATAAGCTGTTATAATAAAGTGTCATATAATAAAAGGTATCTGACCATGTAAAATTATCAGCTTTTGTTTATCACATTTTTGATAATTATGAAGCAAAGATTCCAGTTGTGAGATGGAGCGTTGTGGGATTTCAGCCATGTCAACTCACACTTTTACTGTGGAAAGTATAACTTGAATTACATCCGTGCCATATTATAGCACTTAAAACTGTCAGAACAACCGAAGCGGGTTCCCAGCTGAGCCTCTAATGGTACTCTTCAGTTCGAATTTTGCCTCCGCTTTTCTCTAAAATTACATTGACTTGACCAAGTGATAACACTACAATAGAAAAGGCTAATTACCCGTGTTTAAGCTCCTTTTGTAATTAGCCAACTTGGATTCTCTTTTGTTTCATCCAGAGAAGTTTCTTTCTCGTTCCCATGACACAAGTGGTAACAAATGAACTTCAGATAATTTTCAAGGGCTTGCTTCCAGTCTTTACTTTACTTGTATTAGCTTCTGCAAACGAGTGATAAAACAGCAGTTTTATCACTCATTTGTAATAAAAATGCAGGACAGTGCATTTTTATTACCCCGTACACTACTCTTATATTTGTAATCATTGCCATCAGCAGCAGAAGAAACTTGCTTCAAGCAGCTTAAGTGAAAATGTGCAAGAACATTAAAAACTCTAAAGTGCACAAAAAAGGCATATTTGGTGAGATGAGATAAGGCTTAAAGTCATCCCTGCTTTCAAATATCTAATTATCAGTATTAACATTACTGCAAATTTTATATCCTAGTAAACAAATATGTCATGGCATCCAATAAAATTCTTCAGGCTAATGAGGTGATTGGCACTTAGTGGAATAAAAAAAAAAAAATCAACGTAGTGAATTCAGTAACTGCTAACTGTTTTGGAAAGGGACTCAACATGTAATGTTGGAAACTTTACCCTCTCTTTGTGACACTCAACATTGTTTATAGTTCAACCGGAGTTGAAGAGAATGCAGCTGCCATTTTGTAAATTACCAAGTTCGCTACAGTTACAGGTCACACAAAGGAAGCTCTTCGCTTACAGCTGGGCCTGTGGGACAGACCGTCATTGTATTAATTTTGATTGGCTGATAATTCTGTCAGTCATGCCAACTATGGCCCCCTGCTCATGAAATTATTTCATGAGCAGGGGGCACTGTACTACATTTGTTACAGCAGTCTGGTTTTTGAGCAAAGCCTGCTTTTTTTTTTATTCTTCCCACTGTCTTCTTGGGTTTCCTCTCTATTAGAAAATCCTCCGTATTAGATTATTACTAATAATCTAATATGGAGGACCAATGATATTCTAATATTCCTCTCTAGTCCAGAGAGGAATATTAGTGATGCAGACTGCTTTTCTTTTCCCGTTCTGCTGATTTTATTTAAAGGGATAAACCTCTAAGTTCTTCCTGTTTGGAGTCTGCATGCATTGTGGTGCAGATTTTTGTTAAAGCCTGAGAATATTTAATATCCGTCCATTTAAAAAGCGTAAAGTAAAGTAAATTTTCAGAAAACTGCAAAACTGTTGAAACACTTGAGTAACTTTAAATCAAGGCTAAACCCCCATTTATTCAGTGTTGCCTTTGATTATCTTATCCTTATTTTAACACTGTAATGTTCCTTTTTTTATTTGTTTTGCTTGTTCTTTATATTATGGTTTTATCATATAAAGCACTTTAAACTGGCTTGTTGCTGGGATTTGCAATACAAATAAACTTTAGCTGACATTAGTATAGCGTAACGCAACTTAACTGCACTGTGTTGCAAAACACAATGTCAGAAAGTCACTGGTGAAGCCTTTTCTCAAATTGGCCAAAGCTTCCTTGCACAGCAAAGACATAAAACTTGAATAAAACGATTTTACTGCAGTGTGGTCCTCTGAGCAATCCTTCAACACATCGCTGACATCTTCAGGGTGCTTTGATGTTGTCAGCTCTCAAGGCCAAAACTCTATTAAGAGAATAATCGCTGACATTTAATGTCCTTGTTTTACATAATGAGTACAATAAACCAGCATGGCGCTGCAAGTGCTGAACAATGCTGGTCATTTTACAGTGATCCCACAACTACCCAAATGAAAGACTTGGGTAGTATTCCACTTATTTGGAAGCTGGACTTTTGCCTTTAGAGAAAGCTGTACAATGACAAAGGCTGATACAGCATCTTTTATTACAGAGAAAAGTACTTTTTTGTCTGCTGATCTGTAGGAATTATGCGGTGAACTTTTGTACTTTACAGCATTCCAGCAGACAAGATAAGGGACGATAACAAAACAGCCTCCTCTATCAAAGACACTGGAGAGGATGTAATAGAAAATGAACAAAAATGTAGGATACCACTGTAAACAGAGCTGCAGTTTCATTCACCATCGCTTTTCTGAAGCCACTTTTTGAGTCCGCGTACGGAGTTGATCCTTTCTCTTATAATCTGTACAAGATGAAACTGCAAATGCCTGGTGAGCATCATGCAATTAAGCTTGGCAGTTCTGGATTCTAGCAGGGCACCAGAGAAATACAAAGCACTTATCCAGTTCTGCAGGGAATGATCATTGTAACTGAGATAATTAGCAGATGTTCTACTGCTCCTATAGGTGAGAGACCCGAAGCAAAAGCTGATCCAAGACGACAGTTGGACTTCAACAGTTTGGATTGTCTTGCTGTGTTTGCAGACGTAATTTCCCCAACTTAATTTACTCAAATTTGACATCTGGGCTGCGGTTTTGGTCCCAAACAAACATAACTGGCTAATTTTTACAGGTGTTAGCTGAATGAAAGACTTTTATTTTTCTTTTTGCACAAATTGGAAGTAAATTTGTACAGGGGCTTCCTATTTTCAAAGCAGTGGTATATTATGAGTGTTTCCTTCAATGCGCCATATATCCATCTCTTCAGGAAAATCAGATAAAGTGCTTCCAAAACCACAGTTTGGTCTGTTGTCTGACTTGCTTTGCCATTTTTAATGGCTGAATCAACATTGACTTGACCTTAAATATGTTCTCTGATGAGAAGATTTTACACATTTTGCTCAAATCATTAACTAACTTGTTGAAATAGTTTTGCAGAATTTAATCACTGTTTAGGGCATTTATCTCTTCTTTGACTTTGATTGCTCTTTTTAAAATAGTTTGAACTCTGACAGGTGGAAAGTCCTGTGAACAACAAATTAAAAGTCTTTCTAGATCTGGATTTAGGTCTGGACTATGACAGGGTCGTTTCACTTTATGTCTGTGCTTTGATTTAAACCATTCAACTGTATTTATGTCTTTTTGTTCACAGTTGTTCTGCTGAAAGGCTCAAGTCTTTTTGCATTATCTGCTTACACTCAGATGTCAACAGATTCTTCCACCTGAGCAGTTTCTCTTTGGCCGTATTTCTGTTTAATGCCATGTCTTGAGGTTTGCACCGGTGCCACGGTCTTTCATTTTGAAGATGATGGATTGAACAATGCTCTGTGAGGTGTGAGGTTCAGAATTTGGGATATTGTTGTATACCCCAAACTTCCTTTAAAAAAACAGTGGACTCTGTTTACTAATCAAGAAACTTCTCGAAGGTATTGATTGCGCTGGATTTTTAATGGGGTGTTAAAGTGAAGGGTTTGAATACAAATGCACAGTATGTTTAAAATCATTTGTTGAAATAATCTTTTGTTTTTCTTCTTCACAATTCTGACAAAAATGGTTGCACTGTGACAAAATGTGGTGTGGTTCTGCAGTGAGAAGATATCAAAAAACATGTAAGCACACACATGCACATAAACACATAGAGAGGAAGGAGGATGTGATAGTTTGACAAGCACTTGACCTTTTTTTCCTCTTCGATCATCACTTAGTTTCAAGGCAAAAAAACCACTCACTCGGAGATACAGACACAGTTGAACACAAGACTTCGGGGTGTGTTTAGCCCCTCAGGTTGCCATCTGTACCTAGCTGCTTGGTATGCAGTGAGCTCTGCCCCCGATCCCTGCACAGCCTGTTCTCTCTCTTAGCTGTTCCCTCTGTCCTTTTTTTGAGCTTCAATTCATACCTTTATATGGGTCTTTTCTTGTTTCGTTTATGTTTCTCTAAATGCATCTGACCAAGGATTTAATGCAGGGATTAGACCATCACAGGTTGATGTAGCTAATCCGATGTTAACAGTAAGATTATCTAAAAAAAAAGAAAGAAAAAAAAGCTTTATTTGTGTCCTGGATTTAGCTGCTTGTTTACCTGTATTTATTTCATAGTTGACGTCCATCCCCAGGCCAAACAATTACCGCCATGTTTGCATGCACGCATGTTAATAATCTGAATGCCTGGATCGGTGTTTGTTTACTCTCCGTGTCCGTGATTTGCAACAGTGCTGCCAGTGGGAGCTCAACTCAGGAACCTAAATCAACTCGGGGAATGGATCAGCACTATTTTTGTTAATTAATGTGAGATTTGAGTATTGAATGCTCGCATAGTAAAAGCCTGATGAGAATGTTCATATTTGCCTCCGATTCCACGTACCCGTCAACGATGTTTAAAACTTAATTAACAGATGATCAATAGTGTTTACACAGCAAAGCGACTGGGGCAGATTCTAATTAGAATATCCATACATTATTAATGACATTAGCAAGCGCTGAAATTAAAAGGAGACAACTGCCTCGTTCAATTAAGCCACCGTTCACAGAGTAAAAGTGTTGGCCAAGTGTTGACTGAAAATGGAGCGAAAACAGAAAGTGAGGCAAAGATCAGGACGTAGATGGATGGGAAGTGATCATGTTCAAAGTGCAGAACAAAGACGCTCATAGGTAAATGAGAGTCATCGTGAGGCAGAGTGACTGATATTAACTGAGGACATAAAAACTTCACCAAAATGAGTTTGGTCTATCACAGAGAGTCCCTCATTTGGCTCATAGAACCTTTTCAGGTAAAACTTTGGCAGAAATTCCTTCGAAAAATATCCAAACTCCAGCACCAGATATTTCCATACAACACCCAGAGGTGTTGGGATCTAGGTTCAGAAAAACCGCAAAAAGATTTGGGTCTTATTTGGATAATTTGTTTTGGCCTAGCGGTACCCTGGACATGCGATCACACAATGCTAATGTTGGCATCAGGGCTGAATAGGACCTCTGTAATACCTGGCCTTGTTATGTTCAGCTTTTTGTATTGTATTGTTGGCTTGTGTAACTGTAATGTTATAGTGGTGGATTAATTTGGTAAACCTCCACTGCAGATCTAGACTGATCTGACACAGCACATCCACATAGTGACCATTTTGTCTTTTCTCCTGAACTCTGGCCCTTTTCCTCATCACAGGAGCAAGTATGTGGACTAAAACAAGTAAAATGAAAGAGGACAAACTGAAAATTTCTATCCGCAATTTTCTAAAAACTGTGCTTCTTGGTGACTAATAATCAGTTTTACAAACCAGTTTAGTCATTAATAAACATGCCGCAACATTACCCTCCTGCCACTTCCTGTCATCTTCTTCCTGTTTTCAGCCGGTAGTAAGATCCAATTATTGATCACAACCCATGATGCAAAAAAAGTGTTTCTATTGCAGTTTTGCGAAATTAGAAATTTCTAAAAAAAAAAAAACAAAAAAAAAAACATTTCTTAAAAAACAAAATATTTCAAAACATGAATTTTTTCAAAATTCACATTTGGAAAAAAATTTGATCTTTTTCAAAGTTCACTTTTTTAAAAAAAAAATTACCGCGTTTCCATTAACCAAATTTACTTTTGTTATTCCAATTTGTGCAATTGTTTGGGAACAGAAACGCAGCTGTTCACAGCCATAAGCAGGGACCCTTGCTTATGACTGTTTGAGCATAAGAAGGTCACTAATGCATAAAATAAATATGTTCTTTACTTTATCAGGAAAAACTGGAATATGCTGCTGGCTGATTCTATGGCTCAGAAGCTGCAAAGTGATGATGATTTATGGAAGGAAGTAAAAAAAACAAACAAACAGATGAATGTTGCCACAACCCCGCAGTATAGATGAAGTTTCAGGGTTGGATAATATTGCTGAATTATAGCGACGGCATTATACTTCTCTATTTAACTGCGTTAGAAGTGATGTATATAATGTGGACAGTGTGTGTGTGTGTGTGTGTGTGTGTGTGCGTGTGTGTGTGTGTGTGTGTGTGTGTGTGCGCATTTGGCTCTAGACTAGAGTTAACTAACATGGCATAACATAAATAGCCTTTGAACTTCTACTATCACAATTGTTGCATCAATAAAAACATTAAATTATTTTAACATCAAAAGTAACGCCACAGTACAGACATGTTTAATAATTTAGAATATGCCTTTTGATGAGATTTGTTTTAGTCAGATTAAATGTTCTTTTGGAAAATAAAAATCAGATTTATTAAACACTTTTTAAAATTAAGTTTACATTTCTTTATTGAAAAATGTTCTTAAATGTTTTCATTAGCTGTAAGCTAAAAAACATTAGAGTTGAAAGATCATCAGTGTAATAATGTAATGTGTTTTACTTAGTGTATTGAGTTCTTTTAAGAATTGAACTTTTCAATAATATTCTAATGTATTGAATATGACTATACAGATTCTGAAGACCCACACACTCTTGAACGGTATGTTCTCCTGTATTCCCCATATTGAAGAGAAACTAAAATAAACAATAACATCAAGTCATGGATTTGAAATTAAAAGATCCAAAATACTCCAACCAGTTTACACATGAGGTACAAATTACAAAATTGCCTCAATAGAAATGTATTTTTATACCCATTGAAGCTCATAACACCATTTACATTCTTACTTGTTATGAAGCGCATTTTAGGGTCATATATTTTATTTTCTAGTGATTTTCAAGTGCATTTAGTTTTCCACAAACACGTCTACTTTGTCTGCGTCTTTCTTTTCTAAATGTTGGAATATGTGGTGTGTGGGTTTTGCAGACTTGAGGTGAGATTTAAATAATGTTGGAACCTTTTTTTTGCCCTGACTGCATATTTATTTCTCAGTGGAGTTAAAAGGTTGAAGTTTAGGTTATTGGTCATTCAAAGAAAATGCTCATCTTGTTCTTGACCTGTAGTTATACTTCAGTTTATTCAAATAAATCCCTACAATGATGTCTTACAAGCCTCAGTTATCTAGTGAATAATGTGAACATGAATAAATAAAAACGGTAACGATTTACGGTATCTCAGGTTTCAAACATATTGTCCTTCAGACACAGTTGATTTCCTGCCCACCAGTAGGAGGAGCTGTTGAAGTGGCAATAATTGCACATCTCAGATAATTAAACCTACATGTATTACAGTGTTGTGACTCCTGTAAAGAAACTTGTCAACTTGCCACACATATGCAGCTTCCCCAATCCGATCCAACCAGCAAACCCTGTGCATTTTCAAAGTGAGCAAACAAACATGAATGCTGACTCAGAGGCTGGAAGTGTGTGTACCCTCATGAAAAATGTTGCTGCTGCCGAGGATTTGACTGTCTGCTGATGTGTGTCAGTGTGTGGGGCGTCTCTGTGTTTGTTATTCTTTGAGTGAAACAGGTCATTGGGAGGATGAGGATCCTGCAGGTTGATCTAGTGTTGGGTTGCATGGGAAAGCAGCGCCGCTGCTCAGTTCAGACAGGTGTGAGACAAGAGAGGTGTGATGGAGCACATCACAGACAAAAATAAACGTTGAAATGAATCGGCTCTGTTCCCCACACGCTTGCTTCGACAGAACTGACGTCTGACCCACGGATCCAGCGCGTCATAAAAAAAAATTATCTTAAATGTTTGTTCTTAACCAAACCTAATATTACAGTGTGGAGGCTTATGTCATTTGTTGATGCTTTGGGACTATAAACCGATAACATAAACTGACTCAGCAGTTCTTTAAAATGTCATGTTGGGCGAGTAGCTTCACAGCTAACTCGCAAAATTAAAGTGAAATATAGGGATTTTAATTTATAACTTATAATAATGCAAATCATTGTGATATACAGTTCCTTACAAGGCTATTATTGCCATTCATCACAACCACAAACTTTAATGTAAATCTATTGGAATTTTATCTAAACACAAAGTAGAGCACAATGCTCTACATTGTGCTAGTCTGTCACATAAAAGTCACTTAACACACAATGAAGTTTGTGTTTACCACTTGAGAAATATGGGGAAAAAAGTATAAATACTGTAAACAGTCTGTTGACACCAAGTGTCTCCATAAGGAAATTATCCCTGAAAGTGTTTTTGGATGATACAAAACAATTAACTTTTCTGAAAGTGACATTTTTATTTTATTTTATTTTAATCTTTGTTTAGGCTTAATATTGAAGAGTTGAACTAATAAAACCCTTAAGATGGGAGAAAGACAGATTTGGACGTTTCTGTTTGTTGTTTTTTTGCAGTGTGCTCAACTCTTTCTTTTGACTTTTTGTTTTTCCTCTCTTTTCCTTCCCTCCAGTCTTCTACTTCATTCTCACCTCTCACACCTTTCTGCCTCACTAACCAATTATCTAACTTACTCACTGTCACTTCTGCTCCCTCAGACCTATTTTTTTCTTCTTAATCCGATTAATTTTTGCTTCATCAGGTCCACAGTTTACCTTTGTGTTTATCATTCTCCCAGACAGATGGTTTACTGGTTATGCAACGCATTTATCCATGCAAGAGTTAGTATGTCTGCGCATGTTGGAGCTGAATTCAACATGGTAGCTCTCAGAGGAATCGCACTGATCCCCTCTGCGGAGGAAAGGGTGTTACATTTTTATCAGGTAGAAAGCAGGATCGTCTGCTCAGCCCTCCGAGCTGCTGGCATTTTTTAAGTGTAATTTCAATTAAATTTTGTTTTCATTTTTAAGGATAATGTACAGCAAACATAAGATAAACATGATTTTCACATCCATGAGGTTGCAGGGTGAAAGGGACGTATTTTGTAAAGAGTGAGAACAAAAGAGTTTGTGATTTTCCTCAGTCTATGCAATCATCTTTTCTCTTTTTTTGACAATTTTATAGTATTTTTGGGACTTTTTTTATTGTTTATTGCTACACTCTGCAGTCTGTTGACTTCTATTCCAGGTTCCTTCGGTCTCTTGTTCATTTCCTAATCTTTAGAGTCGTCGTGCCACTTTTTGGTTGTTTTTGTGTCTCTTTAAAGTCATCTTGCATCACAGTGCAGTCATCTCCTCGTCTCATCTTAATTTCCACGTCTCTTTTTAGTCTCTGGCTTCTGCTTAAAGTGGTACTGCTTGAAATATTTTTTTGTGTGTGTCTATCTAAAGTCACTTTCCGTCTGTTTGTAGTGTTCTTGCGATTGGGTTGCATCGCTTTCTGTTTATGCTGCATCATTCTTCTTAGTTTTATTTTTATCTTAATTTTCGCTCAAACACAAACTGACTGAAAGCAGAGATGGAAGCTAAAAGGTGCAACTCTACCTCACCGGAAACTGAACATGAGAGATAATATTTTCTAATTAGTGTAGAATTACCAGGAAAAGAAGAGCAGCCAGAGACAGCAGACAGGCTGCAGCGTTACTACTGTATCACTTCCCTCAATTGTTTAAATGATGTGAGCGTGTTATCTCATTATATCAGAGATTGTTGACATACAGACATTGTGATTATGCTTATTCTGGAAAGAAAACGCGTTAATTTTCTGTAAAAGGCTTATTGTTTGTTAATAAAGTCAGAGGACTGAAAGCTACATTTACTTAAACTCACAGTTAATCTTAAATTACTCAAAAGAGTCTTGCAGAGGTTTTCATACTTATTTTTATTTTTTTTCACTTTTTGTCACATCACCAACAGCTACTGCAAGAAATGTTATCAACACAAATTGATTTTTTCTAAGGTATGATGAATGGTGATAAATATTTTTAGGAACTAAATCTGAAAAAGTTAGAGTACGTTTGTAATCGATATGTTTTAAGATCACCTTTTGCTGCAGTCACATTTCAGAATTTGAGTCGGAAAAATTTTAATGTGTAACTGATTTTGAACTGGATTTAGATCTGTGCTTTGACTAGGCCCTTTTAATTCATCAATATACTTTGATCCAAAGTATTCTCTTGAAGTTTTGCTGCTGTGGTTGCTTTTGCTTTTTGTTTCGTAAATGGCAAAAAAATAAATAAATAAAGGTGCCGGATATATGGTGAATAGTTGTGGTTTGTGCTTTACAAACCACAACTATTCACTAATATTTTAATGATAACCCCGTCGTCTCTTCCTTTTTATCATTTGATAACAGGTTAATTATGTTTTGCACACTCCCAGCATTTCAAAGACCTTCAGCAAGTCCGGGAAAAAAGAAACTGTTAATTAGAGGTGTTTTTAGATCCTGGAATTAAGAAAATCCTCAGGATCAAAAACTAACATCTAAGTCCTTGTGCAAAACTGGGAAGGAAAACAGTTATATTCTATTCAAAAGTAAGTAAAAAGTAAAAGCAACATTAACTAATTTTCTTTAACCAAAAATATATTACAGCCTCGTTATGTTTTTGACATTTCTATCACCTCAAAGATTTTTAATTAGTGAAGAAAAGAACAACGCAAACCAAATACAACCCAAAATTAATTATGTGCAAGACTTTAACCTTTAAATGTGGCTTGAACTTTTATTTTTGATTAAATAATTTAAAAAACATATTATGGAAGGCTTTTTTTTTTCTATAGCTGTGCATCAGTGGAAGAAATGACTATTTTAAAGTCGAGTCCCTTGAACATTAGAAAAAGAATCCTTTCCTCACCTTCTGTCCCGTCCCCTTCAATGCTTAATGACCTTTCTGTCTGACAGACAGACGGATGGCTGCATTTGGCCCCCTCAGAGCAGGTGTCAGGGGGATGATAAAAGAGAAGAAAGAGGGATGCAATGAAAAGATGATGAGTTTGGAGGAAAGGTGGAAGATGACCAAAAGGACAAGTTGAGGAGCAGAAATTGGACAAAGACGACGGAAATGTTGGCAGAATTATTTACCATTCTCAGTTGCAAAAATACGTCTGGTTCCTCATACGATTTTCATCTTATTGTGATATTGACAAAATGTAAAACGTATTCACACAATTGAATTCATGGACAGGTGTTTCTTTGGCTCTGATTTTCCATAAAGACCTGTCAGTAATGCGTTCCTGGCTGTAGCTTAGCACACGTTTCTGCCAGAGCTGTAACAGTGAGAACGACTGCAGGAAGCAAAGTCACGAAATGTACCAGTTACCGTTATAATCACACTGTTGATGAAAAGCGTTGTGTCTGTTTGAGAGTTCCTGATGCCCACACTGACACAGTTTCACAGTTTCGTCTTGAATAAAACAAGCAGCGCAGATGTTTGTTTTAATCAACTCCATAATTTATGGCTCCTGAACCCCATTTCTGGAACTGGATGAGCAAAGAGTGTTTGTGTCTATCTTTGAAAAACATAAACTCACGCACTAACTCACACAAATAGAGCCGGCATTATTGTGTTCTGACTTGTGCAACAACCATATTTTCCTATAGGGGCAGTGTTATGTATTTTCCAGGCACATAGTGTGATTTTATTGCACTATCAAGTAACTACGTTACCTTCAGTTGTGATAAAAATGCTCTATATGTCAAAAATACCTTAAAAGAAATTTGACTTCATAATTTGACACCTTGAAATTGGGTCTGTCTCTTTAAGAAGCTCTTGCTCTTTCCAACTCTCCACCTTCAGCATGTCGTCACAGCAGCGCTACTCCATGATGCTGTTTAGAAGGAGTGTTGGACTGAGAAGTAGTTTGTATGATAAAATCAACCAGGTGTTTGGTAATTGCTGCTGCCGCTAGTTTGAAGGAGGAGTTGCGGGGGAGGGCTGGTCTGTGAGGCAGAGCTTTGTGAGAGCAAGCGTTCAGGAACCCCCGAATCTCTGCCAACAAGATTAAAGGATTTCTCAAACATGCATGAAATAATCAAGGCAACACTCCAGGAATGGCTTTGATGACGGAAAAGCATATTATATTATGCTATAATGTTAAGATGTTATAACATTGTAACATGACACTAAGCTATAAAAGTCAACTTTACATAACACCCTCCTTTAATTTGACCAAATCTTCAATAGCGCTTACACTAATATGATCATTACTGTCTAGAGGTCTGAGGATCTATTTATGACCACAGTCATAAATAGATGAAAAATGTCACCAACAGTACTTGGTAGGGTATCGTATTTAGACAGTATCTTCTCTACCATAAAATAGAAACTACCAGCCTCAACAAAGCAGGATTGACACTTCAATGTTGTTTTTATCTGCTTCTAGCTCCACCTTGTCAAAGTAGAATAAGTGCCCTCATATGCATGAAAGGCCAAAATAGCAATGGTTATCCTGGGTGGTCAGATATGTGACTTGATGTTTCTGGACTTGGTGTATTCGCTCACTCAGTGTTGTCAAATGCAACACTGTGATGTATTCACATCACATGTAAAGTAAAATTCTAATTAAACCTTAAGGACTGCGATACTTACAAAAATCCTTGCGTCTGCAGGTGAGCTGAAAGCCCCTTTCTGGCAGCTTTAATCTAGTGAGTTTTGAATATGAAGCAGTTTTCTTTTTCAATGTTCTGCAGACATGAAGTGTCCTTCGGTTCTCCAACTTACCAAAGAAAGAAAATTTGCTATGACCATCTTCTTAAAATTCTGCATCAATGTTTTTTTAAAAGAAGAGTGAATGAAACTTATCTCCTCTGTTTTCAGGTCACATTTGTTTTTGGGTCTATTTTTCTTTTTTATTGTTTTGCAGTCAGACATGATTACAGTGAAAACTTTTCTTTTCTACAACACAGGATGCAAATGTAAATCTGGACATCAGAACAGCTAATGTAAAATGAAAGGTGCCCTCTGTTCCTGATTGCAGAATCAATATCAACATCTCACTTTCTGGTTTTCTATTTCCCCAGATCCCGGGACCTAGATAGAAGGCAGAGCCACTTAATCAGCAGTTTAGGAAAAACACTTGCTCTTCTGGATGACAATAAAGGATAATGCAGACGGGGGCCCGCACGTTTAAGTGTGTGACTGGAGCCGAGTGTGAGGCCGTATTTACATTTCAGTCAATAGAGCGTTCACTCAGCTGTTTGAATGACCTTGTAAAGTCAGTAATCCTGGTTTCACAATGAATAAATGCATAAACAATGAAATTCTATCCGCCCGCAGTCATTTATTTTGAAAGAAAACGAGGCCAGAAAGAGAGAGAAGGAAGGAGAGAAAGTTTAAACTCAGACTCTCAGTAATTCACACACTGATGAGTAATTGCACTTCCCCTAAGATTGCAAGGATTGCAAGTTTATTGCTCTGTGACTGTGCTAATGGTACAATCCATGCAGCACCTTTTCAGAAAATAGCACGGCAATCAAAGTGTCTGACCGGTTGCCGTGTTGCACATAATGTCTGACGTGTGTTCCTGACAGTTTTCTTCTTTATTGCAGCAGCCTACAGATGCCCAAAGCTTACGGCAGCATTAGCAAAGAAAAACATGGCGTAGGTGCCGAGATGATTTCACTTCTCTAACCCCATAGGGGTTTATATAGGCCTCCATAAACAAATGATGAGTTCCCCCATCACTGTTTCGAATTATCAATAATAATAACGCTGCAATGAATAAAACAATTTCCTCACTTTGACGGTGAAGGCGCTGTCAGTGAAGAGCTCAAAGTTACTGAAAGAGAGGAGCTAATCCGAATCTGGAATGCTACAAAGTGACAACCCTATACGGACAGAAAAGCTGGTTGTTTTAAGTTAAAGTCAACTGAAAAAGTTAAACTAACTTTACAACTTGCAATGTATTTTATAGGATTTGATGTATAACACCATTACAGAGTAGGGCGTAATTAATTAAGAAGGAGGGGGAAATTGATACATGGTGTTTGAAATTGTTTACAAAATAAAATTTGAAAACTGTGTCGTACATTTCTGCTCTACCCCCTTTAGACTGATGCACCAAAAATAAAATCAGTGAACCAAATTCCTTTCAGACGTCAACAGAGTGCACCTATGTAATTTAATCTCAATAAAAGTCCAGCTGTTATGTGACCAGACAGGTTCTGGTCTGGAGCGCAGAACACCAGATAGGAATAGAAGTGGGGGGGCAATGATGACTTCAGAACAAAACACAATATAAAAATCAACTTAAGAAAAGTCCTAAACACACAGAAAGTGAATTAACTTTATTTTTCTCTTGTTTTTTTTTTTTTTTAAATAAAAAGCTAAATATGAATGAAATAATTATCCTTCTCCTGAAATGGTTTCCTTCGCATTAAATAAGAGTGACTTTTTCTGGTCAGCCAGCCTGGATTGATTTTGTTGATCAAGCAGATTAATTATTTATGTGAGTATAGTGTAACATGGCTAATAGGCTGCCTTTAATGTTCTGAGTGTCCTGAACACACCCAAATACACAAACACTTTACATGCCAAGTCTGGGCTGGAACACGAGTCACGTAGGAAGAACTTGCTAACCTTCCGTGGTAATTTGGCACATTTGGCCGCATGATGCACCGACTTTTTCTTCTTTTTCTCTCTAAGTTGTTCAGCCCCACCCATCTGTATCTTCTCTCTTTTTGGCATGATGGTTATTTTGACCCGCTCCTCTTTCTTCTTCTCCTTTTCAAATTAGGGAGTATCCTTCCGTTAATGTGCAAAATATCACACTGACACAGTCTGACGTTTCACTGCCTATGAAGCGGAAACTCAGCTGCTAGGGCAACTGCACCGGCACGCTTTTTTATATTGTAAAAATAAAACATCTGCAACATCTGTGTGTTCAAACAAATAACAACAGCATGCGAAAGTCCAGCCATCTAACAAATCAAGAGAAGACTGGTGTGAAAAGATGTCTAATTTATATGTCTCTTTGTTTTTCTGGGATTTAGGAAATCTAACTAAATGTCAGTCTGTGAGAACAATGGTTCTGTGTTTTGTTTTTGTTTTTTTATGTACAGTGCATGTAAATATTTGGTTTCAGCTGCACCTATACCCCAAGAAAAGAAAGGATCAAATATTTGTGCCAAAGACTGTGGCTGTATCACTTTCTGTGAGCGAGGCGAGCAGCTGTTTCAGAGCTCCAGGACCTGAAGGCAGAGTCATTATGAGGAGGTAAAGATAGTTTCTTTTGTTCCCCGACTTGGTGCCTTTCACTGCTTGCTGAGTCTCCTTCTCCTTAAGTGCACAGGTAAGCTTCTAGCTTATTGGCCCCGACTGAGATGGAAGAAATTCTAGATCAGCTGTGACAAAAACCCCCAATAAAAACTCAATGATTTTGTTTTCTTTTTCTTTTTTTTCAGGGAGACTGTGCAAGCAGCATGATTTGTGGACGCAGACACACACACACATGCATTCGGGTATTTGATGCCACATCAAAAGACAATCCTGTCAATTAGGTGCAAAAATTCTCCACTTATCCTGTTTTGGTACAACACCATCATTACATTTTGAATAGTTCTCTGAAAATTATACGGCTAAGCAGCTTAAAAGAGCTTATAAAAACAAAGTGAGAACGCCCAAGTCATCTCAGAGGTGCTAAGTGTGTTTACATCTCTGTTGACCCCCAAGGAAGTTTAAAGATTTAAAATTCCCTTTCATTTCCACCCACTTTCTTACACCTAGCGTTATTTCCTTCCTTCTCTCATCAGCTTTGCTGCATCTGTTTGAGCTCACCTGCTTATTTGTGGATCTATGCTCAGATCTTGTGGATAAAATGGCAAAACCGACCGAAAACCCAACCTTTCTCTTTCACAGCTCTGCGTGTGGTGTGTGTCCTTGGAGGTTGCCAATAATGCAGTGTGGGTTTAGGCAGAGTGAATGATCACTCTGTTTATGGGGATTTGATTGCAACCCAGAAACCAGGACACATACTTTGTCTGTGAGCTGCCAAGCAAGCTGCCTGGCGTCAACATTTTATTCCCTGAAACTCCGTCTTTCTTCTTCCTCTTCCTTCTCGCCGCACCTCCCTCCTCTTCCCTAATTCCTCTACCCACTTCCCACCGTTTCTGCTGCTGCATGTGGGCTCTGATTTCCCTGGGAACTCCGCAGCAGCCGATTCCGACTCCTTTCCACGCACAGACAGCTCCCGTCTATAGACACCAATGTTCACACGTTTAGACAGAGTAACTTGTTTATTTCACGTGGATTACATCAGTACGACAACTAATATTAGTTTACTCCGAGCTCCCAGTCATCCAGTATGTTGAAACATTTTTATGAAACCAGATTAATTATGTGTGGCAGCTCCCACAGGACCTTCAAAACACACAGCTCATCACAGATTTGTGCAGAAGATTAGAATCCAAGTCCCCGCTGACCTGAAGTGATGTTTTCCCTTCAATGCAGCTGCATAAGCAGCTATCCATGTGCGTTTTGGGATGTGTTCCTTTTTTTTTTTTTTTAGAACAAATGTGCTTTGGGGGTCTTTGAGTTTGAATTAATTTTTTTATATAGATGCAACAAAATAATACAGAGCACCGATTTATATTGTTAGATGATATCGGAACCTGAATTTACTGAGTTTACCAAGCTGGATGTTGTGTGGAAATTGACCTCCAGAATCAAACCGGCGGAGGACGTTTGTCTCTCCACCTTCATGTCCATTAAGAGGCGGATTCAGAAGACATAAAAGCCCAGTGAATTACCAATTAAAATCATCAAAATATTTTTTTTTTTAGTGAAGGTATTTAGCATTGTTTCATCAAAGCTTTTAAATGCGCTTTTCAGATAAACTTGAAACCTATTGCACAACAGCATGCGCTAAAATGTTGTTTTTTGTTTGTTTGTTTTCTGCATCTATATTTTGCTTGAAAAACAAAATTAAACTTTGCAAACACAGTTTAGCCATAACTGTTAAACATGAGATGGGAGCTTACTTAATTTAGCTATTTTTTATGAAAAAATATTCCTATACATGGCAAAGATCTAAAACTGAACGTCACCCTGAATAAACCCTCTCCAAGTTGAAGCATGGTGGTAGCAGCATCATGCTGTGGGGACAGGAAATCAAATCAGATTTGGTGGGAAGACAGATTGGATTACAAACAGGGCAAACCTGGAAAAAAAACCTGCTAGAGGTTTCACAAAACTTGAAACTATTGCTGAGTTGCTGTAAAATCCTTCTCTGTCAATATGAATCCCATCAGCTTGATCTCTTCACTCTGAGATGTCTGTAAAGACGATGTGGCAGTACCCGTCACATTATCTTCCTGACCAGCTGTCCTATTCAAATTTTCCTCCCATTGCATTTCTTTTTCTTTTCATTCTGTGTCAGATGCAGGGCTCAGATCTCTTTGATCGTCTTGGACAGCATCCTAATCTTAGTGTCTCTCTAACAGCTCTGTAGTTTCCATAAAAGCAGAATCTTTAAAACAAACTTGCACCAAACCATCAGCTTTTGCTGCTTTCTCTGCTTTTTGTGTTTCAGACCCACTAACCTCATGTCTCTTAGTGACAGAGAGCAGGTGTGTTGTCAGTCCCGTATGGACCAAGATCTGTTCTAGACTCAGGAACATGAGATTCTTTGGCGCTTGTTAGAGAGACAGCAGCGTTGCAGGATTGGTTTAATATGATTGAAAATGATCCGTTTCCATCGTGTCCTTTGAGTTTCAGCATGGTCCTTCACTCCCATTCAGCTCATATGCATTCATATGCATTCTCCCAGTGGAGCTCTTTGTACCATCATAGCATGATGCATCAGTTCACTTGCTTTTATATTGCTCTTTTTTGCCTATAAGATATAGAAAATAGCCTGTAAAATGTAAACAAAAATACTATTTCAGTTTACCTTTGGTGCCTAAACTGAATGCACAGGAATACCAAATAAACTTAAGTGCTACATTTGAGCAAAGTTGCAAAATAAAAAGTCAGTAATGAGCACCTTTTGACCAAAACCACTGAGAACTTTCAAAGACATCATCAAGGTTTCAGCATTTATTTTTACGTGATCTGTTCGTGTTTGTATTTGTCCCTCAGTGCATCACTGGAACCATTAAGCTTTTTTTTTTCCGATTCGTCTTCTTTTGCTGAAGCCGTTTTTGTGATAATCAGTGTCCCATTACCCCATTACCAGGCAGTCAGTGCAGCTCATGGGTGATTTAAGCAACCATGAACATGTCAGTTTGAATTTTGTGATGACTTACACTAACAACTGTGCAACTCTCCATCTGCAGTCCATCCTGAGGTGATTTCATTCTGTATGATTAGATGTTGAGTACTCAAAGCCACCTTGTGTTGCCCTGTAAAGTGCATCTTAGGTGCAAGCATCTCTTCAAAAATTGGCTTAGCCATAGGATATTGTCCTAAAAATGGAAAGTTGGGAGAAAAGGACCTTTCAAAACAACCAAATTACTGCAAAAGTTTGCTTTTGTTGTGATTTAAAGCATGCGAGTACAAAAATGGCACCTGTTTAAATATTGGTTTACCTCATTTTAGACCCTTCTGGACTTGACGAATTAATATTTGACACTAAGATCTGCTTTCTCCATCCTGTCTTTGCCTATACAGTTGGCATTAAATCTCATGTTACTTTGTAATAATAACATGATATTTCTTTGGACAATATTGAAATTTTACTTTTCAGTTTCCAGTTTCTGTCAGCTTGTGAGTTCGTCTGAGCTTTTACTCTTAGACACAATGACAATTCTGAGGATACTTCATTTTGTCCAACATGATAAAAGCAAAAATGATAATAATATAAAACAGCAGAAAATGACAAAGAAACCTAATGCTTTCTTTCGTGTAAACGGTGTCTCCTTGGTAACCCAGGTGCTTACGTGGAAAGTTAATAGAGAAGAAGAAACCCAAAGCTTTTTCTCCTTCCAGCAGGTAATTTTTACACACTTCTCTGGCTCTGCCAAATAATCCTTAATTCACATGTTTTGGAGGGACCTGGCATTTTGACAAATTGGTGTTACTCTGCGTGTCGGCGGCCAAATTCGCCTGCAGCATCTATTACACACTTCGCAGTGATGGTGAGCTGGAGGTCTGGTGGGGTTAAAATATTATTCTATGTAATATTATGATGTTATAATAAGGAGCAGAACACTAACTTCCAGCTGATAAGGCTGACTTAATTAAAAATGTGTTCATATTAAACCTTCGTGAAGTCAGGTAAGTTGTTCCTTAACAACGTACACAAAGACGTTATTAACATTTGTCTGTTGCATCAGGAAGCCATGATGGGATTTTGGCGAAGTTTCACCTGTACAAACAGGCAGCATCTATAATGAGTGGGAAGTGCACAGCTGCTTTAGTTTGGGTAACATCTTGCATACAACACTTTCCTTTTTTTTTTGACAGTGTGTCACATTACTGCATTTTGTGCAGAATTGTACTATTCAGCTTGATGACAAACTTAAACATACAATCAGAGTTTCAATTTAGTCATTTAGATCTCAGTTGTCAATGTTCGGTCCTCGAGGGTCAGTGTCCTGCGATTTCTAGATGTTTCTCCACTTTAGCACTTAAATCTGCAATTGGGTCATCGTCAGCGGGAGTCTCTGGAACCTGACTGCATGCTGAGGGGTTAATTCACTCGTTTAACTCAAGTGCGATGGAACAGGGACACGTCCGAAAGCTGTGGGACACCCCCGGTTGAAATCAAACCCTTCACATTTGACGGAGTGGCCCAGTCAAAGTCAAGACCTAATTCTAATTTAGAGTTGGTGGCAAATTTTAAACATGTGTACATGGATGGTGTTTAATTTTTTATTTTTTTTTATTTAAAAATCATGCATATTTCTTTCTTCTGCTTCACTGTTATGTGCTACCTTGTCTTGATCAATAACAACAACAAAATCTTATTTAATCATATTATAATTTCTAGATTTTACATGACAAAAATATGAAAAATCCCACAAGTTTTGAGTACTTTTGCAATGCACTATACTGAAATCTTGACAGAGGCGTTGATGTCACAAACACCGAACACCAACTCTTTATTGAGCCTTCATGCGCTGAAATCCCGCAAAAAACTTTAATGCAGCTCTGCTCATGTGAATTAATTCTGGATTGTTCTCTCAGGAATCTGAAAGCAAGTTTCTGACTTTAACCCTTTGCAACACACCGATCGGGTGTGTGAATACATTTGCAAGCAGCAGCAGCAACAATCCTCCACTCCATCTGAGGCAGAAATAGACACGCATCCCTTCTCTGCTGTCTCAACTCAGCATTGATAGACGAGTTAGCTGTGATGTTTAAGGTTAAGTACAAAGACAGTCTCTGCTGGTGGGCGATTGGTGGACAGGTGGGAAGAGAGGGAGAGGTTAGAGAAGTGGGTGCGCTGAATGATTCATATACACGCTATTCCCAGAAAGGCTTGTGCTGCGCTCAACATCAGCAGTGGGGGATATGAGAGCTCACATCTATCGATGTAAAGAGTTTTCTCACTGCTCCCATGCTGGAGGGTTCAAAGTTATCGATTTGGACAGAGATGTCTCTCAGAGTAGGTGTTCCACATACCTGGCCCCACCAGCTCACTTTATTTTTACATTGCAGAGCAGAGAACCATCAGTCTGCCAGCAAAAGTGGGATTTCAAGAAAAAAAAAAAAGAAAGGCCAACCCTCTCACTTCTGCTTTGCTTTATTCATCAGCACACTTTCCAACCTCTGGTGTACTTTCTTGTTTTTGCTCACCCACTCCCGGCTTCCGAGGCGAGATAAAGGGTGGATGCGGAGGTTGGCTTGCTGGGATCGGTGTTTATGGACGTTTGAGCCTCGTCACTGAGAAAGGTAATTTCACGCTCGACGGCGCCGAGTTCAGTCCCACCGTTGTCCCTGTGATTAATTAGGCTTTTCAAACGAACAAACCAGGAGCAAAGTGAAGATGTTAATAAGCCCACCGTTATGTAGAGAGAATATATTCACTGACCTGCAGCGCTAGTTAGTTCCTACATACCTGTACGCCCATATTCAGAGGTTATCATATTAGCATGGAGACACGCAAATCATGATGAGATAAGGAGAATAACACGATGCATTTGGATTCACATTTTCACTCTAACGTTCATTTTTATTATCATTAAGAGAAAAGGACCCAACAATCCACTGACGTCCAACGCACAAAGAAAAGTTTTACCTCTCAGAATAAAAAAGACAAAAAATGCACAAGCTTTGCGCATTCAGAGCTTGAATCATCTGTTTCTTATATAAAAGTCATGACATATTCTTCATCAGCCGGCAATCTTTATATATACAGTATAAAACCTGTAGGCTTCCTTGTGGTTTTCTCTGGGGAATATGTAGCGTTTTTGCACCATGCCTGTCAATTATTTCTGCCGTTTTATTAGTTGTGCATCTAATTTTCTATCTTGGATTACAGCAACAGGACATGAAAGAAAAAACCTTGAAGTATTTCCAATATCATTATTTCTTTGTCAGTTTCAGTTTGCTTCCTCTCAAGCTCTCTTTTGCCTCTCTGTCTGCGTATGGTAACTCTGGAGGAGCTGCAGAGAGCCACAGCACAGACAGGAGAAAGCAGCCTTCCAAAATCCATAAGAAGTCCAAAATGGTGTACTGGTTCACTCCATCTAGTTTGATGAGATCGAACAGTTTTGCAATATGAATGGGTAAAAAAGATTTGACCTTAACAGAGAAAAGGATCCTGAATGCATACCATTCTTTTCATATTTCTATTTGTAAAATTCTTGAAAATCATACAACTTTCTTCTTTCACTTCACCATTAGTCACGGCTTTAAGGTGGTCTGTTTAAAAAAACAAATAAATCGCAGAATGAGGTTCAAAGGGTCAAAATATTTTTTTAAAAAGTTTTTAAAAAGCACTTTTTGCAGGATGTGCGACTGGATCCAGTACAGAAATCAATTAATACTCACTTCAACCATCTGGCTGTTTTAGGTACAGCAGCACTGTGTCGGTGCCAAAGAGGAAATTGAGATTTAAATTAATTAATAAACTCCGTGAATCTGCTTTGTGTCACAAATGAACCAGAAGGTGAACTCAAGTTTTTTTTTTTTTTGCTCCATTGCTCATTTTTCTCTCCAATGATCCCAGATGCAACAGACCTCTTTGCTCTGATAGATCAGCTCTGTTCCAAGGTGACACCTCCTCATGCGGGGAAGGGGTTTTGATAAACTCTTCCCTCTCTGCTGCTCACCCTCCTGACTTTCAGCTGGCTTAAAAGGAAAAGAAGTGGAACCGCTGTTAATTTATATAGACCTCTAGTTGCTGCTGAAGCCCTTTGTTTGGATCTTTCCCTCTTCACTTTGTGACATTACATTTTACCAGATGACCTTGCAAGCAGCAGCAGAGCTTAATCAAGATCCACGGTTTTCTAGGCTCTGGTACGAGAACCACTGATGGTGTTTGGGCTGCATTCGCTTTCACTCGGAGGAGATTATGGCATCAGCTGTTTAAAAGACAAATCATCTGTGATGTCGAACAAATGACTCCAAACAGACACAGTCATGAATTGTTTAAGCATCTTAACTTTTTCTTTAAACAGCTTTCTCTTTAACTGCTAGTAAGCTGTTTGGTTTTAATTCCTGCCTTGTTTTAACTGCACAGCAGCCATCTTGAATTCTGATGTCATGATTGGTGAGAAAAGTCTTTCCTGTTTATTTTTCTGGCTTGAAATTTGGATATCTGTTTTTCAAATATGTATTGAACATGAAGACTTTTTTAGTTAATTTTTGTGCCACTGATTTAAAATTTGCTAACAGAATAATGGTAATCATTATACATGGTTTGAGATCATGTATTTAGATAACAGGTATTTATCTGAAAACACTAATGGTGGCGTCAACTAGAGTTTATCCAGTTTTCATGAAATAGGTGAGTAAAGATATTTCTGTTATCTAAATGCCAGAGTAAAAAGTGAATTTCTTGAGAATTTGCTATTGTTACATGTCTCAGCTGCGTTGAAACAGTTGTAACAAAAGATGTTTTTTTTCTTCTTCTTTGGTGTCTCTGCTTTTCCTCTCTTCCGAGTGGCAAGCCTGAAACAATGAAGCAATTCTGTGAATGAATGAAAGAGCGACCGCCGTCTTCTTCCCCAAGCTCTGTCTCTTTATTACAAATTCACAAAATCATGAAGTCATAAAATTATACAATAAACATTCCTTTATGTAATCATGTCCACGTCC